>JBBBDQ010002285.1:2300000-2507500 GCA_037127315.1 Ascarosepion bandense
TATTCGGACTGATGACTATTGCAATCTAAACCCCTCCTCTCGCTGTTGTAAGTTCTGTTTTGTCTTTTATTGTAACTATTGTCCTGTTTTGCATATATCTGTTTAGCACCAGATATTGTGCTGAATAATACCACAGCACACTTTCTCTGTGTATCATATTCACCTCGGTGATATAACACTTTTTTTCATTTCTTTCTGTAGGAATTTTTGTAGTGTCCGTTCTGTGTCTGCTTACAACACTGTGTCATCTGCATATATTATGTTGTTAAGATTGTGGCCATCAATAATGAAACATGGTAGAACTTCTATTTCTCTCAGAATTGCCTCACTGTATAAGTTAAACAAGTTTGGTTAGAAGATACATCCTGTCTATTTACAAAAATAGAAAGAATTTACTGAACTCATATTCGATTCATATGCAGGCAGTTTGTTGCCATTATAGGTTATGAATTATTCTGATATCCTTCCTAAATAGGTTAAGATTGCCTATCGGTTCTAACAGTTCTTTATGGCTTTATCAAAATTACAAAACTTTGATGGCTGATGCTGATTTTGATCTGGGTACAGTAAGCAGGATGTGCGTTGTGGTACAGTGAATATCAACATGGAACGACAAACTGGGATGCCACGTTCAAATTCCAGTTGAATCCTTTGCATTCACTTTTGCACAAATACCCTTGAGAAAGGTATTAATCCATCTCTTCCCACCAGTTATGGGTTAAATAATAGGATAGACTGAGTTCTATAGCCTGGGCTGACAACCACTCTACTGTAGAAAGCAATGGCAATCTACTACATGATAACCTTCTGCCCAGTCAGTCATGTCTCTTTTGAGACATGATTGCCCAAGCGCGTATCACATATGGCACTTAACTGACTGACTGACAGTAAACAGATACTCAAAGGCGGAAGATATCCTAAGAGAATTTTTAGGTCTTTGGTTATCATGTGATAATATGATCATCTTTGATGTAAACATCTATCTATCTATCTATCTATCTATCTATCTGTCTGCCTTGGTCTGGTAAGATATATTTATCTATCTGTCTATCTATGTAGTAACAAAAGAGGGCACATATAAAAAAAGAATAAGATTGTGTAAATAGAAAGCAGAACAATGATTAGGAGAGATAGCAAAAAGACAATATATATAAAGAGCTACAAATGACAGGAAATTGTGGAGAGCCATGATTGCCAATATCCTGAAGGAACATGATACATAGAAAGAAAAAAATGGCATTTTTTGAATGAAAAGCAGAACAACAATTAGGAGAGATAGCAAAAAGACAATATATATATAAAGAGCTACAAATGACGGGAAATTGTGGAGAGCCATGATTGCCAACATCCTGAAGAGACATGATACATAAAAGAAAAAGAATGAGATTGTTTGAATGAAAAGCAGAACAATGATTAGGCGAGATAGCAAAAAGACAATATATATATATAAAGAGCTACAAATGACAGGAAATTGTGGAGAGCCATGATTGCCAACATCCTGAAGAGACATGATACATAAAAGAAAAAGAATGAGATTGTTTGAATGAAAAGCAGAACAATGATTAGGCGAGATAGCAAAAAGACAATATATATATATAAAGAGCTACAAATGACAGGAAATTGTGGAGAGCCATGATTGCCAACATCCTGAAGAGACATGATGTATAGAAAGAAAAAGAATGAGATTGTTTGAATGAAAAGCAGAACAATGATTAGGAGAGATATCAAAAAGACAATATATGTATAAAGAGCTACAAATGACAGGAAATTGTGGAGAGCCATGATTGCCAACATCCTGAAGAGACATGAATTATAGAAGTAGTTGTAAAATAAACATATTAGAAAATCTCTGACACTCCTAATAAACAGGACATTTGCTTTTTCACATTATTAAAAATTAGTCAAATGGAGCCGAAAATGTTTATCTAAATAATTAAGTCAAAATAATCTGTTAAATTAGCTTTTCTTAATACAGAACCGGATTATTTAAACAAGGGGGGGATAGATTTGCTTAATTCTTAATTTTGTTATCAAGATAAACATTAGAAAATTATTTAAATGTTTCTCTGATAATCATCTCTATGGTGATTTTCTAAGTGTCACCTAGATGTGGCAAAAGGCCAGGATTATGAGACATCCAGTGAAGATCAAACTTACTATTCAATTGTAATGATCTTAGCAAGACTAGCTTGTTAACCACTACACCATGTTGAGGTGATCATACACACTCATCTCTATGTATCTATGTCCAGAATATGAAATTCAATTGGATTTAACCTAATGAAAAAAAGAACTTTAAAAAATAAAGGACTGTCTGAAAATGTTGCTTGTAGAGAAATTTCAGAGGTAAGAGAACAGGAAAGGTCATAGGACATGTATTTGGTTAGTAATTATAAGTCCAAATAAAGGTGCAGAAGAACAAGTGTTAAAAGCTCTTTAGGCACATATACGCAGAAGCGTAGTCACTCACGAGTCAAAACTTCCTGCTTTGTTATGATAAACATTTTATTCGTAAGAATTCAGAATATTATTCTGTTAAAGAATTTTCACTGCTTTTTATGGCATGATACTATTTTTCAAGTAAATTGTGTATGCTGTCATAAAAGAAAGATTCCAATCTTGATTTAATTATTTGATGAACCTGTCGACATCTTGAAGTTGCAAGAAGACAGAAAATATGAATATTAGCAAGAGAAAAAGCAAGTTACAAATTGGAAATGCCAACCTCAAAAAAGTGCAGAAGTTTCTTAAGAGAGCATTGAAAAAGTGGCACTGAAATCCAAAGACATATTGCAGTAAGAAAAGATGCCTTGTAAAAGTTAAGCAAAATAATAAGAAACAGGAAAATTTCATTAGAAACCAAAAGGAGATTGCTGAACTACTACATAATATCAATCCTACTATACAGCAGTGTAAGTTGGGCATAAAGAGAAAACTGAAGGTAGTAGAAATTTGCTTTCTACAGTAGGATTCTGAGAATTCCATGAATGATGGACAAGGAAGGCTTAAGGAAAATGGAAACAAAAAGAACATTTAGAATCAGAAAGAGACAGCTGAAATTTCTTGAATAAGATGAGGAAGGGAAGCTTAGAGAATTTGACACTCACAGAATATATCAAAGGACATATTTGGATACAAAAAGTGAGCCCATTTCAAGAAGATCTGAAGAAATGGATGTGTATTCTTCAAAAGGGTAACTGACACCTTTCTTAGGCATGATGCTCTCTGTGGCTGAGGGGTTTAAAGTATGTCACGAGAGATGCATGTTCAAACCCAGCCAGGAGGTAGATTTTTTTTTTATTAAGTTTCTCAGTTGACACTTTATATAAACAGGGCATCTTTCCAAACATGCTATCTACAAAATAATGCTTTAAATGGAAGGAAATCTCTCTCACTCACTCACTCTCTCTCTCTCTCTCTATATATATATATATATATAGTACTGTGCAAAAGTATTAGGACAAGAACTATTTTATCTTTTATGATTTTATGAGCCATCAAAATAAAGTTTAAAATCACCCTTGTTCTAACACTTTTGAGCACTACCGGTAGTGTGCAAAAGTATTAGGACAGGGGTGATTTTCCTAAAAACCTCACTGAAATTCAAATACAGGGTGAAAAGCCAAGTAAATTGCTAGTAAATATTGATTATTTAAAATTAGGTGTAAAAGAAATGTATTAAAAAGAAGTTATATTTAATTTTTCCTATTTTCTATTAAACAAGTTATTTTGAAATTCCTCTATTGAACATCTATGGGATATTATGGATACAAAATTGATAAATCTAATGTTACTTCGCAAGATACACTTTGGGAACCGATACAAGCAGCTTGGAAGGAGATGCCATTAGATACATTGCAGAAGCTCGCGATGTCAATGCCTGACAGAATGAAGGCTGTGATCAAAGCAAAAGGCTATTATACTAAATATTAGATTTATTTTGTAACAAGTATTTTTTTCTTGTCAAAGCATTTGTTGAGTAAATCAAATCAAATTACTTTAATTAAATTGTTTATTTTCTGTCAATATGCCTCATAAAAGATAAAATAGTTCTTGTCCTAATACTTTTGCACAGTACTATATATATATATATATATCCATCTGTTATTTAAATTCTAACTTTATGAAGAAAATAAAAATTTCACCTGTTAATTTTTTTCTACTTCTTCAAAAGTTTGACATAACTAATAATTGCTTTTAAAATCCTACTATGGAGGAGTTTTATTTTGCTACAGTATTTCTAAATAAGATTGCTGATATTTTTCTGTCTCACTGTATCACACACACACACACACACACACACACACACACACACACACACACACATATATATTAATATACGTAATTACAATAAAGCAGCACTAATTATTAAAGACTAATGTCTGAAAAACCAACGCTAACCTATCAGTAAATAAATTAAATCGTCAATAACCCAACAGGGACTACCTCGTAGGTTAAATAAAGGGGAAGAAAAAAGAAACAAACCAAGCACAAGAACAATGCGTCAAGTGCTTGTTTGAAAGAAAAAAAAACCCAAGATGAAAACCTTAACAGAAAAGTGCTCTATTTGAAAGTACGAAAGTACAAAAGTAGAGCAAAAATACAGTATAATAAATCTAAAAATGAGCCAACACCGACCACAGTTTCACACAATGGATTGTCAGAGCCTGGCCCTGACGATCCATTGTGTGAAACCGCGGTTGGTGTTGGCTCATTTTTAGATTTAGTATACTGTGTATATATATATATATATATATATATATATATATATTAGTAGTCATACAGTTTGTGGCATTTACTTTTTAGCAGTGCTCAATAAGGGAACAGTAAGTTCAACTTTCTATAAATATCATTAACTAACTCTTCTAACCATATATTTCCTGATGAGGTCCTAGAAAAAGCACCGAAACATGAGAGCTCTTGTGTAGTGAAAAAATAATTTTATTATAAACTCCAATAATAAAAATATTGCTACAAATATATATATGTGTGCGTGTGCTAAGAGAGAGAGAGAGAGAGAGAGAGAGAGAGAGAGAGAGAGAGAGAGGATTAATGCAGAAAAGCTTGTCACTTAACTGAGCAGGTTCATTCCAACTTTGAAGTTTCGTGAGGACACCATTATGATGTCATTTGTCAGGGCTAAATTTTTAGATATGCTTTATATATATATCTATATCTATCTATCTATCTATATATATATATATAAGAATCTCTATGAAGAGAGAGATAAATTTACCTGAAGCTGTTGATCAAAGAGAAATGAAAAGACCAGTTTTTTAAATGTTTACCTTTTTATATATTTTATTTTATTGAAGTCAAATATATATATTCACATTTCCCTGTTTAGTGAAGATAATTTTTTTATAAATCTTGTAAACAAAGTTAAATGGATCCTCGCTAACGGAATCTGTTATCTGAATATATGTACATTATAACCCTGATATAAGAGAGTTGCCGGGATTGGACAAAAGTTCTTTTATATCCGAATTTCTCTTATATCCTGGTTTGGTCTTTTTATATACATTACCACAGGCTCTAATTTGGGACCAGAGAAAATCTCTCTTATATCAATTTCTCTTATATCAGGGTATCTTATATCCGGGTTATACTGCATATGTCTTTTACTGTACTTATGAATTAGTTTCATCATATTTGAAACGAAACATTTTCAGTAAATTTCAGTCTCATGCCTTCGCCACAAAAGAAACTAATACCAAATACCAAAAAGAAAGAGGGAAATATTTGCTTTTTTTTTTATTTATTTAATACAATATTGTCTAGGAAAAGTCAGTGACCTTGTTTTTCATGTTTTGCAGGAATTTTGCTTGCGTCTCTTCTGTCCACAGGTTATTCTTTGCAATAAGGTCAATGTATGCTTTTTCTTTGTTTTTTGTTTTTTTTGTTTCAGTTGTCCATATGTAAAAAAAAAAATTAAAGTATACAAAAAATAAATTTAAAAAATTCCTAGCATTTTTTTTTTCGAGTTGGTGAAGTATTTATTTTTAGATTAGACTAAATAGAAACAATTTTTTGTCCTCTCCCTGACTCGTATTAAAAGCCTCTTAAAAATTATCCCCACCAATACCATCAACAGCACTCATTCTAACTCCACCAACATTCTAACAAACTTATTTATCTTTCAAGCCAAGCAAGTTTGTAAATATTTCAGCCTGACTTATTTTTGCTTTCAGCTGCCTCTGCATTACCTGTCCCAGGTGTGTTTGTTGATGGATTTTATTTTTGTTACTTTGCACATTCATATTTAGTTTATTAATGAGGCTTTCCTTCATTCACAACTTGTTATTAATTGCCATTGAGAGAATAATTAACCAATTAATTGGCAAAATAATTTTTCCCCTTTTGTTTCAATTACAAAACTAGTGAAAATATTCGGCAGGCACAGATGGCCATATACATCACACCAAATCAATACATGAAAAAAATAAACAGTCAACTCATCTGAGAAAATTAAATCATCATCATCATCATCATCATCATCATCAACATTGCTTAATGTCCATTTCCTTGCTAGCATGGGTTGGTTGGGGTTTTTTTGATGGCTCCGTAATTGAACCATCATTAAAAATTGGAATGAGTTTTACTGCTGTATGCCCTTACCAATACCAACAAGTTAAGGAAACTGGAAACTTAGTGTTTTTATCGAAATACCATCACTAAGAAAACTACCTACCTAGGTTAGAGTGTTCAGCTTACCCTATTCTACACAGAGTATATATATATATATGTATGTATTAATTTTGAAAAATGAATTTGTACATTAAAATGAAAACTGAACTGTTGAAAATCCCTGTTTTGCTTTTTTTGACTGTTTCATTCCTTATCAAAAACTGTGTATTTTCAGTATGGTAGACAAGATTCTGTTGGCTATATCCTATGATTTTTTAGGGTTTAATTTGAATCAGTTTAAACAGTTAAACAGAACTGGACCATATCCAAAAAAGCATATATCAAACATTTATATATTATTTTATTATTTTGTACACATTTTCAATATCTACTAATATTTATTTTATTTTAAGAGTTATATATATATATATATATATATATATATATATATATATAAATTAGACTGATTTTTCTCCAGTTTCTGAAAGGATTTTTCTGTTGCTGAGGTGATGTGTTATCCCCCGTGGGGATTTTCATATCGAAATGGTCATTCAACATCTTTGAATTAATCCTTTTTTAATTTATATTTGCTCTGTAATATTTTATTACATGGAGCTCTCTTCCTGTATCATTTTTTAATATTAAAATAAATTTTTTAATATTAATTAGGATCGGGTTTTTGGAATTTACCTTCCTGCTTTTTTCACTTGGATTGAAGTATCTGAATTAAAATATATATATATATATATAATTTATTTATTTGTTTGAACATTATTTTTAATAGATACTCTTTTTTAAATAGATATTTTATTATTAATAAAACAGTATATTTATATATATAAGTCTACAGGCCTGAATATTTTTTGAGAAATTTTGTTATGAAAATATGTCATTCTGAATAACAAAATTTCATAACAAAACTTCTTAAAAACTATTCAGGCTAGTAGACTTATATATATATAAATATGCTGTTTAATTAAAAACAGAATATCAACTCAAATATGAGGAGTATTTATTAAAAATAATATTCAAACAATTAAATATGTCAGTTGTTAATCCATTTCATAAATCTCTGGAACTTTCTGTAATATATATATATATATATATATATATATATAAATTTTGATTCTTTTATATTTAAAATATATGACATATTTAAAATAATAATAATAATAATATATATATTTAAAATATTACAAAGCATAAAAGAATTCAGGAGCCCATTATATGATCAAAACAGTTATTTTTCAAGCAGCATTCAAATTTTTTTTTTTTTAATCATTTCACCCCAAGCAAGGCATTCCACTGCCACTATTACACATGGGGTTATATAGGGGAAGGTAAAGAGAAAGAGTTGTTAGATATAGGAAATGTCAGATGCCTGAAGTTTATCATGTGTGACTCTTATATCAAGCAAGTTTAGAGATTCCTTGTATATCCCATCAAATGTGGAACTTTTCATACTACATATATATAATGAGATCAGTCAGTTAAATGCCATACGTGATACATGCTTGGGCAATCATGTCTTGAAAGAGTCATGACTGAATGGGCAGAAGATTATCCCGCAGTAGGTTGTCATTGCTTTCTGCAGTAGACTAGTTGCCATCTGAGGCTATAGAACCCAATCTGTCCTATTATTTAACCCATAACTGGAGGGAAGAGATGAATTAATACCTTTCCCAAGGGTATTTGTGCATAAGTGAATGCAATGAATTCAACTGGAATTTGAACTCGGCTCCCCGATTTCTCGTTCCAAGCTGATATCCACTGTACCACAACGCACATAATGAGATATTTTTCTCAATTCCCAGTAAGATGAAGCCTTTCTCAATGTAAGTCAAATATGGGGAATAATATACTTTACTTGAGCTTGCTGGTCCCTAATGTATTAAAAATGAGTTTTCTTTCTCCTGGATTGGTTGCCTTGCTAATGTTATAGTAGCCAGTTTAACCTGTTGTTTACCTGTAGATTGAGGGAGTAATTTGATGCCTATCCCAAGAGAATTAAGCTAAAGTAAATGTTCAGTAATTCAGTTAATTGCCATACATGATACACACTTGGGCAATCATGTCTTGAAAGAGACATGACGGACTGGACAGATGATTTTCCTGCAGTAGGTTGCCATTGCTTTCTGCGGCAGACTGATTTCCATCTGAGGCTACAGAACCCAATCTGTTCTGTTATTTGACCCATAGGTGGAGGGAAAAGATGGATTAATAACTTTCCCAAGGGAATTTGAGCATAAGTAAATGCAACAAATTTAACTAGAATTTGAACTTGGCTCTTTGATTTCTCAATCTGAGCCAATATCCATTCGACCACAGTGCACATCAAAGTTTCAGTCAGTCAGTTAAGTGCCATACATGATACACACTTGGGTGATCATGTCTCAAAAGAGACATGACTGACTGGGCAGAAGATTATCCCGCAGTAGGTTGCCATTACTTTCTGGGGTAGACTGGTTGCCAGCCAATGCTATAGAACCCAATCTGTCCTGTTATTTAATCTATAACTGGAGGGAAGATACAAATTAATACCTTTCTCAAGGGCATTTGTGCGTAAATGAATGCAAGATATTCAACTGGAATTTGAACCCGGCTCCCTGATTTTTCATTCTAAGCCAATATCTACTGCACCACAATGCACATCTATAGTAAATATTACAAGATCAAAAGAATTTCAATTTGTCTAGTTGATTCAATTTTTAATGCTGATAATAGCAGTATGTGTTTATGTGTGTGTGTTTATGTGTGTGTGTGTGTGTTTGTGTGTGTGTGTGTGTGTGTGTGTGTGTGTGTGTGTGTGTGTTAAACAAGATATAGATTTAACTTACCTAAACTGTTAGGCAGTATACCACACAGACACATGCACACATATATGTACACTTTTGGATAAATAGATAAATCTGGGAAGAACAAGATAGACAGATAGTATATTTAGGCTACAATCATTTATTTAAATATGATTTATTAAATAGATTGAATATATATATATATATATATATATATAGAGAGAGAGAGAGAGAGATAGAAGATATAGAAATATCTTTCATGTTGACAGCAAACTAACAGTTAATATATTTTTAAATTTTTTAGAATTTTTTATTTTCTAGATTGCTAAATATTTATTTGAATATTCTTTGGTTAATTTTTCTATTTGATTTTAAATTAAGAATGTCCTCTGTGTGTGTGTGTGTTTGTGTGTGTGTGTGTGTGTGTGTGTGTGTGTGCATTTGTGTGTCTGTGTGTGTATGCATGTGTGCATGTATGCATATGCACAAGTGTAAATGCATGTATGCCTGCATTGCTTATGTGTTAATCTATATGCCTAGCAATAGTGAAATGCAAAAATCACACATAAATACGCATTCGACATATATATATATATATATATATATATATATATATAAACTTTCAGATAACCTGCACTTAATTGGTTGGGGATCTGCTTCATTATTGTTGGAAGGTAGCTGGAAGATGCGTGTATGTCCATAATGTGGTTTTGTATATTTTATAAGATGTGTATATGTATGTAAAGTGGTTTTGTGTATATATATATATATATATATATATATATATACAAAACCACTTTATATATAAAGTAAATAAATGGCAAAGTCGAAAAAATTTTGTGAGACACATTTTGCCCTTTAGAAGTTCATTGGATGAGAGGAAATGTTGGTCATAATTTTTGCACAGGCAGCAGACAGATAATGCCGAAAATGTTGAAAATGCTGAAATTATAAACATTTCAATTTAAATATTTCTATTTTTTTATAAATGTGTTTGCGTATATAGTCTGGCAAGTTCCATTCTGTTGTTTTATGTTTTGTTTTTATTTTTATCACTTTTGTTATAAATTATCCCACATTCTCGTAATAGAAAGGCTTTCAAGAAAGGAGAAATGCTGTCAGGATTTAGACATAAATTTACTGGGGTTGATTTAGTGATTAAAGCACTTTCTGTACAATTTTAGTAAATTGTTTTCCTTTTAATTAAGGCTGCATTTATTAAATCAAAATTATGGTCATACCCATTACGATGAACTTTGAACATGTTGTTTCGTAAAAGATCTCTTTTTAGTAATGTAATATTTTATCTAAATTCCTTGACGTTTCTCCTATGTATTCTTTACAGCAATCATTACAGGTGATAGAGTAAATTCCTCTTTCAAGTTTTAGTTCATTATTTTTTTTATTAATCGAATTTCTTCTAGATTTAGATGTAGTTGTAGCGTTAATTTAGTTAATATTGTTCTGATATAAAAAAATTTCTGCAACTTATTCTCCCCGACATATATATATATATATATATATATATATATATATATATATTTATATGAGGATCATTGAATAAATAAGGTGAATTTTTCTGTATAAGGACTTCTAATACAGATAGAAGTTTACTTTTGTTTTGTTTTTTTCAACGTAGTCTCCCAGCAGTGTCACACACTTTTCCCATCTGTGCACAAACTTCTGTATTTCCTCAGCATAAAAATTTTTGGACTGATGTCTCAGCTAATCACTCACAGCACCTTTAACTTCATCATCACTTTCAAACTTAGTGCCTCTCATGAACGCTTTCAAGTGACCAAACTGGTGAAGGGGCAAGGTCTGGACTGTAAGAGGGTTGAGGGAGCAGTTCCCAGCCCTTCTTATTGGTGGTCTGCACTGTTTGGGCTGCTTCAAGAAGGCAAGGTTCTCATGGACAATTTTGTGTGCTGTCCCAACAGATAGGCTCAAAGTCCTTGCAATTTCATCCACTGTCACCCTTCTGTCAGTCTGAATGAGGTCATTGATTGATTTGATCACTTCAGAAGACCTCACTTCTGTAGGCCTCCCAAGCCTGGATTCATCCTCAACACTGCTCCGTCCTTCTTTAAACAATTTAGCCATCTTGTAGATATTCTTTTGGCTGAAACATGAGGCACCATACACAGTTGACATTCTCCTATGAATTTCAACTGGTTTGCACCCTTCAGCAACCAAAAACTTGATAACTGATCTCTGTTCAATCCTGGAGCATGCTTCTTGGTCAGCCATCTTTGTTAATCTCCAAAACTCTAAAAGTTTTTTTTCAATCTTCAAAAATATTAAATCCTTTTGAAAAAGAAGTAAAGGAAAAAAAGTAAGCTTATTTCTGTAATAGAAGTCTTTATACCGAAAATTGAATGACCCTCGTATATACATATATGAATTAAATAGGATTTATTCAAAGCCCTCAATTTTGTCATGTGTTATATTGTTACAAAAGAAGAAAAATTATTAATCAAAACTCAAAGCTAAATCACAGACAAATATTCAATTTACAAAGAAACATCAAATAAAATATTCACAAATATACAATTTTTGTTGCATTCAAAACAAGAAACATAGAGTTTAATACTGGCGAGTGGTACGAGGAGAGAAGTGGAAAGTAAGGAGTCAAGTATCTTTACCTAGTTAAGCTAGCAAAGTAGTTTAAGTGCTATACCTTTTTGGAAATTCTCAAATGTGTATATAAAGAATAATTTCCAGTATGGTCAATGAAAGAGTCAAAAATTCTATTTACCCTTTTAGTTCTGTAAGGTTCTCTTTCAAGTTTTAGTTTGTTGGCAACTTTTCTTATAGATTCTTTTGGCTGGACATACAAATCCTTGAATCAAAGCTGGAGTTGATATTGTCAGCAAATCCTTTTAACAACTGACTACTCTCTTCCCAAAACCTATTTTATAAGGGCTAACACCTAATTTGCATATTTCTAAAATCCTTTTGAATTCTCTAGATTTTACTCAAATATTCTACAATCTTCCAAAATGTTTTATTTCTAATTTCTCTATTTTTACAACTACTATTAAAACGTTTTTGTAATAACAAGACTCAATAGTATCCCTTACTATAACTTTTTAGGCATTATTAATATTATTTTTATATATGAATGCAATCCTCATAACAAAGTAAGAGATAAGAGGCAAAGTTAATGTGGATATATGTGAAAGATAATGTTTAGGCTTGAGCAGATTAAGATTGTCATGATTAGAGGAGCATCCTTTTGGTAGTGGGTTTGAATAGATAGATAGATAGATAGATAGATAGATAGATAGATAGATAGAGATAAGAACAGACATAGATAGATAGATAGATAGATAGATAGATAGATAGATAGAGATAGATAAGAACAGATAGATAGATAGATAGATAGATAGATAGATAGATAGATAAGAACAGACATAGATAGATAGATAGATAGATAGATAGATAAGAACAGACATAGATAGATAGATAGATAAGAACAGACATAGATAGATAGATAGATAGATAGATAGATAGATAGATAGATAAGAACAGACATAGATAGATAGATAGATAGATAGATAGATAGATAGATAGATAGATAAGAACAGACATAGATAGATAGATAGATAGATAGATAGATAAGAACAGACATAGATAGATAGATAGATAGATAGATAGATAGATAGATAGATAAGAACAGACATAGATAGATAGATAAGAACAGACATAGATAGATAGATAGATAGATAGATAGATAGATAGATAGATAGATAAGAACAGACATAGATAGATAGATAGATAGATAAGAACAGACATAGATAGATAGATAGATAGATAGATAGATAGATAGATAAGAACAGACATAGATAGATAGATAGATAGATAGATAGATAGATAAGAACAGACATAGATAGATAGATAGATAGATAGATAGATAGATAGATAGATAGATAGATAGATAGGAACAGAATAATTAGACATTAATGAATATTTAGGCAGCAACCTTTCATTCAAGCATCTTTCATTAAATATGGCTGACAAGAAAGATTTGATTAATTTTTTAATGAGATTTTCCAGCATCCTAATATTTTCTGTTTTGTAGAAATTAAAGAATATAAAAATTGCCCATACTTTTTATTGTCTCAAGCACTTCTAGCTACTTTTATATCCATTTCCCAGGGTGTTTCTGTCCTTGGTGTAGTTATTTTCCCATGTGTTGACTATTACATAGTAGTTCAGCTCTGTGTGGTTTTGAAGAGCAGTGTTCATTTCGAGCAGTCACATACCCCACAAAGCTGGAATTGTCATAAGCATAATTTCTATTTTTTGAAGACTTTCAAAATGCCACCTCCACAAGTATAATTATGAAAGATTAATGACAGGAGAAAATATATTTGATATATAAAGCCTATTGAATAGTGAGATAGCTACAACAATGTGACTTAAAAGGAATTTTAGTGTTTAACTGTACCACAGACCATGCAATGTTAATGCATAGTGCCTGATGTGGGGGTTGGGTAAATTTTGAACTTAGACCTGAGTGTACACACTCAGGTTCCCCATTTTAAAAAACTGAATTTGTGCTGCATTTTGCCTCATTCTTAGTGGTGGGTACGGATATATATATTAAGTCGCTCCGTGCCACAGACTATAAAAAAGACAATGCATAGTTCCTGATACTAGGTGGAACTTGGCTAAATTTTGACCTTTGAGGTGAGGTTATGTGCTCAGGTTCCCCACAGTAAAAAACTGACTTTGGGACTCATCTTACCTCAGTGTGGGAGACATGGGTAAATACCCAGATGTTCCACAGCCCTGCCAATGAATACTTATCATCTTTTAGTTGCATTTCTGTTTCCAGGCATAGTGCAACTCAGTTGTGGTCCCTGTCTGTGGACAGAAGACCAGTTGACGAAAAGAAATACTGAAAGGTGCCTGGTTATTGGAAATAACTGCATAAAGCTTCACTCCCCACCCCCCACACTAGAAATGGGGGGTTGGCACTCACTACCAAGGTCAGCGCAGTTACTGGGACTGGAGAATTATTTTATCCGGCCCAAATGTATGTGCTCAGGTTCCCCACAATAATCCTGACCTTTTTTCATATCATTGGTGAGACAGGCGTTCCATGGTTAAGATGACAAGGATCAAAGTGTTTCATCTGTTACAGCAGCAACATCCGATAACCAGCCCAAAACTCAAACCATCAGCAGATATTCCAGCTAGCCTCCCATCATCATCATCAGCTTGCCATTGGTTGTTGCTCCAGTCATCATTAAGAATCTAGCTTCTGCCACTCCAGTTAGCTCCAATAGGCTTCCTTCTTTCGCCATCCTGCCAGCAGCAATGACATGCACTAAACTTTTTTTTTAGGACAACACTCTCCAGTGACCATAAAACTGTCCTTCTCCAAGCAAGGCTGTACTACCACTGATGTGCAGGGGGTTACATAAGAGGGTAAAAGTTTAGGCAGGGGGAGAGTGAAGAGAAAGATGAACCAGTTACAGGCCAAGAGAAGGATGGGAACAGAGGTGTGAAGACAGTTGTGAAAGTAGAGAGAAAGGAAAAACAATATACATGGGGTGATGTAGAAAGGACTGAAGTCAAGTGGATAAAAGATGGGAATTGACATTGCATTTAAATTCCTGGAGGTTGTAGCCATCAGGAAAGCAAGTATATGGAAGGGAGTTCCACAGACAAGAAGTGCAAGAAAAGAAGCTGCTAGAGTAGAATTGTCAGCTGTATTTGGTTGATTTAACTGTAAAAGGGTGGGACCTTGTTGCCAATCTGGTTGCATAAGTAAATTTTCATGGAGGGGACACCAGTGATTTAAGTTCATTGGAGCAGAAGTCATTGAAAATATTTGTAGAAGAGTCAGACGGAAGTTACATCTCACTGATGAGAAAGTGGCTGGAGTCAAGCTGCCAAGTTGGTACCTATCAGATTACAGATTCACCTTTGAAGCCTGTCAAAAACACTCAGATGAACAGCAGGGGGAGCCTGACCAGATATGACAACAGTATTCTATGCATGGTTAGATGGTTGATTTGTAGATGTGCAAGATGAATTTAGGCAGAAAAATCTCCCTTTCCGGATACAGTGACACAACCTTCCTAACAGTGGATTTAACTTTTGACTTAATGTAATGATTCCACTTGAGCTCGGAAGATAGGGTAAGGCCGAGGAGTTACAGTATATTGCTTTCAGGGAGACTCGCTTGGTCCATGCTAAAGGCAATGCTTTCCAGTGACTATCAAAACTGTTCTTCTTAGAATAACATTATTCTTACCTTCTACATGAGCTTGCAGAGTTTGTTTTGTTTTGCTTCTTTTTTTTTTTTTTTTTTTTTGCCTGGTGCAATGTAATTTGCATTGTGGCGCAGTGGATATCAGCTCAGAATGACAAATCGGAGAGCCGAGTTCAAATTCCAGTTGAATTCCTATCATTCACTTACCCACAAATAAACTTGGGAAAGGTATTAATCCATCTCTTTCCTCAAGTTATAGGTCAAATAATAAGACAGATTGGGCTCTATAGCCTTAGCTGGCAACCAGTCTACTGCAGAAAGCAATGGCAACCTACTGCTAGATAATATTCTGCCCAGTCATTCATGTCTTCAACACATGATCACTCAAGCGTGTATCACGTATGACACTTAACTGACTGGATGTGTATTATTGTGCAGTAGATATCGACTCAGAATGAGAGATCAGGTTGCCAATTTTGAATTCCAGTAGAATTTCTTGCATTCACTTACGCACAAATACCCTTGGGAAAGGTATTAATCCATCTCTTCCCTCCAATCTACCGCAAAAAGCAATGGCAACCTACTGCGGGATAATGCTCTGCCCAGTCAGTCATGTCTCTTTTGTGACATGATTGCCCAAAGCGTGTATCACGTATGGCACTTAACTAATGTAACGTTTATATATTTTCTTTAACAAAAATAAACTTGGAATATATTTTTTTACTCAAGTTTTTGAGGGCCAATATACCACCCACAACTTTTTGTGGCCATCGTCTCTAGAACTTCATTTATATATTAGGCTGTCTCTTTTGCTAACAACCATGCATTCTATTTTTTTGCAATTGATTCTTAGTCTTTCCTTCTTGCTTTCCTTCACTACTAGGAGCTATTGTCTTTTCGTTCCTGTGTCTACTATCAACACTCTAACATCTGCAAATCTTATGTTGTTAAGATTGTGGTCACCAATAATGAAAAGATCCTACTTATCAATTAACCTTAGATAGACTAAACTATCGCCCGGTTCACACTCCACCCACATCTTTTGAACAGGTGAAGAGGCTCATCCCTTGTTTCCTATTTAGGATGTGGGTTCCGGTTTTCTCTTTTCCAATCTTTTCACTCTTTTCTTTATTTTTTTTTCAATTGGAGTAGATAGACTAAACTATCACCCAGTTCTTCTTCAGGTGATATGTCAAATAAATGGTGAAAATTATTTATTTTTTAAAATATAAGATGAATTCATGGTTATTTAGAAAATTAGGTACTAGTAGTTGGAGAAAAGGCTTTAGCTGTGTCAATCAAAAATGAGAATTATGTAACCATGGAGATTTAATCTTTGGGTTATGAAAGAGAGCAAGATGGCTTGGACCTAGAAATGTCACTTTTTAATTTTGTCTGGATAAGATACTTCGTGGGACCTAAGATTTTTTAAATGGGTAGACAATAATTTTGAACAGGAGGTTGGATTTTAGTTTGTTTTTTTTAATTTAATAATAGATTTTTTAACTACTATCTATGAGTAAAGTATTGTTCTGAACCATGAAAATTTTTGTGTAGTTATATTATGCTTTTATAAACCATTGTAATAACAAAATTACTATATTAAGCTCTACTCTGTATCAAGCACTCTTTATAAAAATAATTGCTTGAACAGTGGGCTTTTAATCTATATATTCTTTCACTTTTTTGTAATATATATATATATATATATATATATATATATATATATGAATTCAAAAACAAAATAAAAACCTTTGTTTTGTACTCTGACCAATTTTATCAAGGCATGTAAGGATTTATTTTGTTGCATGTGTTCATATATAAGAGCAAGGACGCCATTGGTTTTTTAGGACATATTGGTTTATATATAAAAGCAAGGATGCCATTGGTTTATCAGGACATATTGGTTTATATATAAGAGCAAGGATGCCATTGGTTTATCAGGACTTGTAAATTTGAGAAAATTCATGAATATTTTTCAATTTTTGCAGGGATGGCTAATCAGGCCAATCTTCGCCCTGAATTTTTTGTCACAGTGGAATGTCTGAGAATGAGAGCTTTACCTGGTCTTCCAGCATTGTTACTTTTGCTGTAGTTCTTGAATATATTGCGTTTCAGACTCTGCTATGCCTGTTTTGATCTGGGGTGAGCCAGGCAGGGTTGTCTTGTGCATCAACTTCCCAGAAGGCCGGGGTATGTTGCAGTGTTTCAGGTTGACCTTGATAGCACCTTTGACAGACTTCCTCTGTCCACCACGAGACCACAACCCTTAGTTGTGCTCCCCATAGAAGAAACACTTTGGGGAGTGGTTATCTTCCATGCAGCATACATGGCCTGGGAGTGCAGGAGTTTGGTATGGATATTCTCCATCTTTGCTTGCTCAAGTAACTCCATGTCTGGAACTTTGTCCTGCCATTTGATGTGGCGCAACATTCTCAGGCATCTCATGTGAAAGGTGTTCAGCTGTCTAGTCAGTCAGTCAGTTAAGCGCCATACGTGATACACACTTGGGCGATCATGTCTCAAAAGTGACATGACTGATTGGGCAGAAGATTATCCCATAGTAGGTTGCCATTGCTTTCTGCGGTAGACTGGTTGCAGACAAAGGCTATATAACCCAATCTGTCCTGTTATTTAATCCATAACTGGAAGAAATAGATGGATTAATACCTTTCCCAAGGGTATTTGCACGTAAGTGAATGCAATGAATTTGGCTGGAATTTGAACTCGGCTCTCTGATTTCTCATTCCGAGCCAATATCCAATGCACCACAATGCACATATGATGACTATTACTGTTTTATGTTTTGCTGGTGTACAGTAGAAAAGTAAGCACTATGGCAAGGTACACCTGCAATCCAAGCTGAATATCATTGCAAGTTTAATATGAATCTATATCATTGAATATCAGAGAAGTCATTGTAGTGCAAGGTATTTTATTTTAATCATTGCCAATTCAGTGTAAAGTATTTCTGTTTAATCATTACCAATCCATTTTGAAGTCTTTCAGTTGATTCATTCCCAATCTAGTGTAAATATATACAAGAAGTATACGTGCATAAATGTTGGAGTTTTTGGGTACCCTTGTATACTAGTGAGCCAGCCATGAGCTGACTCATTTGATAGTTCACCAATAGCAGAGTTAACCAATCAGAAGGCTCAAAATATTCAGTGTGACATATATAAAGGCGACCATATTTTCCCAAGTATTGGTGTTACAATTGGAGTAGATAGACTAAACTATCGCCCGGTTCACACTCCACCCACATCTATTGAACAGGTGAAGAGGCTCATCCCTTGTTTCCTGTTTAAGATGCGGTTTCCGGTTTTCTCTTTTCTAATCTTCTTCCCACTTCGTTTTTTTTTTTCAATTGGAGTAGATAGACTAAACTATCGCCCGGTTCACACTCCACCCACATCTATTGAACAGGTGAAGAGGATCATCCCTTGTTTCTTGTTTAAGATGCGGTTTCCGGTTTTCTTTTCTAATCTTCTTCCCACTTCGTTTTTTTTTTTTCAATTGGAGTAGATAGACCTAAACTATCGCCCGGTTCACACTCCACCCACATCTATTGAACAGGTGAAGAGGCTCATCCCTTGTTTCCTGTTTAGGATGCGGTTTCTGGTTTTCTCTTTTCTAATCTTCTAACTCTTATGTAGCCCCCTGCACATCAGTGGCATTACCGCCTTGCTTGGGGTGATATGATTAAAAAAAAAAATGATATAGTCAGACTCAGTAGAGTGTCTGATATGTGAATGTTAATCTTTAACGTTGTTTCATTGAACAGATTACGTACTGCGCTGTATTCTATATTCGTAAACTATGGTGGACATGGTCAACATTAAACACACACACATGACACACTCACACACATACGAGAACACAAGAGAAGGAATACCAGAAAGAAAAAAAAGTAGCAATAAACACACCTATAATTAAAGCAGACAGACATAACATCAGGTTATAAAACGGCGCCTACTAACATTCTGGCAGAGATGTAAAAATGCCAAACCCTGCCACCAGCCAAAACACAAATATTAAACCATAAATTAAATCAGACAGATTTATCATCAAATTGTAAAATTTAGCAAAGATGTAAATTAGCCAAATACTACTATCGCCACATACACTTATATAAACCATAAACATGCACACATACATGCACTAACACACTTACAGGTACACACACACATACATACTCACTACAATTAATGACAACAGTAGCAGTAAAAGAGGAACATTCCTTTAAAGGCATGGTCCACCAACGGACGTGAAATCAAGCTCTCCTATCATTTTGAAGATGAGCTTCTGATCTTGAAATATTAATGAATAATAAATAGGTTATACCCAACACCTTCTTTAACCTCCTTTATTTTACGAAATGCATTTTTTTTTTTTTTTTTTTTTTTTTTAATCATCTCACCCCAAGCAAGGCATTCCACTGCCACTATTGCGCATGGGGCTACATAGGGAAGGTAAAGAGAAGGAGTGGATAGACATAGGGAATGTCAGGAGAAAGGTGATAGATGAGTAAGGATAGCGAGGATGAGTGTCGGGCAGATGGGAAGAGTGCTTGATAGAATAGGAGCAGGTTAGTGTGTTAGGAGGTGTCTATTGACCTTACATTTAAACTCCTGGAGATTGTAGCCGTCGGGGAAGCAATCGTTTGGAAGAGAATTCCACAGTCGGGAAGTGCGAGGAAAGAAACTGTTGGAGTAGAAGTTACGGCTGCATTTTATCGGTTTCACTGTAAAAGGGTGGGATCTAGTTGCTAATCTAGTATCTCGTGCAAATTCGTATTTAGGAGGCACCAGTGATCTAAGGCATTGTCATAGCCTTCAAATACCTACCCATACACCATAAATATTTTTGTTTAATCATTACCAATCTACTGCATTTCACTTTGAACATAACTAATACTGTGTCATTTAAGTTTAATCATTACCAATGCAGTATAAGATATTTCTGTTTAATCATAAAGAATCTAATATAACACATTTCTGTTTAAACAGTACCAATTCAGTGTAAGGTTTTTCAGTTTAATTGTTACCAATCCTGTGCTAAGCCCTTCATCTTAATCATCACCCATTCAGTTTAAATGTCAAATATGTTTTAAACTAAAATTTTCCGTATTAAATTTAACTGCTTTGCTTTGGAGATGTGCTTTTGCCGAATATTATGTTTAATTAAACTCATGTTTTGTTTTCATGAATATGAAGGTCATTGACCTTTTCCGTTGTTTATTTTCATCTTTCCACATTTTCTCCTTCCAATTTAATTCTCTCCATCTGCTTTCTTTCAATTTTATTCATTCATTCCTTAATTCACCCCTCCACCCACCCTCCATCCACTGCCACTTCTTCCATTTTCGTTCATTGAAATTTGTATCTGAATTTCGTAACATGACATGCTTCATCTTGGGCAATACATTTCAATCCAGAAACTGACAAACAAAAAGATGAAAAAAATTATTAAAAAACATGTGCATCTCCTCAGCAAATAATTCTTATTTTGATCTCTAAAGATTTTTTCTTAACTGATTAATGATTATCGCCATGTTTGTATTGTTCTTTTCTTGACAATCAAAACAATTAAAAATAAAACAGATTTTTTCTTATAATTTCTCATTGTTTATATTGCTTACAAATCTAAACTTATTTGTAAATGGAACTCTGTCTTTGTGTGTGTGTGTGTGTGTATGTGTGTGTGTCCGTTACCTATAGACTCCGAAACAGCTGAACCAATTTTCTTGAAAATTTACACAGTTGTACTATAAATGTCTGCGAGTGTTCTTTAGCTAGTCTTTGTGTCAAGGTACCCCCGATAAATATCGAAAATTGATAATCGAAAAAATCGGGTTATAGAAGGAGTGGTTCGACTTTAATCAAATTTGATACACTCACAGACAAAGACATAAGAAATGATATTCAGAAGTTTCAAGGTTGCAGTTCTTACAATAGTGCCGAAAATCGATAATATATATATATAAAAGGCAAGATTATTGTGTATGTGTCTGTTTATCCGTCTGTATGTTCTTTATACAAATCCACAATTTTTATTCGATTCTCACCAAACTTCACACAAATATTCTTTAGGCTGAGTCTGAGCTCCAGGACCATGGATTAGTTTTAAAGCTTTCATTGCACCTAAGCAATGCCGGGCTATACTGCTAGTAAACAAATAAATTGCAACAGTCTATTCTATCAGTAATCTTTACAAAACTTCCTGACCACAGACAATCCTTTTCTTCATATTTTTCAAAGCATTTCTATAGGAAAATATTTTATGCTGCAATTTTTATAGTAAAATTATTTGCAATGAGTTTACATTAAACAGGGTGCAATGGATAAATTATCATCTAAATGATACAAAACCAAAAACACTGACACCTAAATTTTCACAAATATATTTACCAGCTTTCAAATCTTGTGCAACTCTTCTGAAGAAATACCTTCTGTAAGAGGTCTTGTAGTTTCCTTGCTCTATCATTACTCCCACGAAAAGTGCTAGAACGAGCTATATTTAATCATTACCTTCCATTCCTATCCACACATTGCCTCCTGCTGTAACACTCTACCTCGAGTAGCTCTCAAGCCTTGTAAAGGGCTGTAAAAAAAAAAAAAAAACACTTGATAAGGTTTATCTATTCACCAGCCTTGTTCTGCTAGGAATTTATGCAAGATGGTGAGGTATATTACTCAATGTTTCTCACTGCTCTTCTTGTATTCTATATGCCCTGTGAGTGTCAAATTCTCTAAGCCCATTTTTTATTATTAGGCATCCAAAAAATTTCAACTGTCTACTCCTGTAAATTAAATAAAGGCTTCATTTTAATAATTAAATGAATATAATTTTTTCCAAGAAAATAACATTTTTTATTGATGGAATATATATATATGGGGATATATGTAAGGGGAGTGAATGAAAATGTGATCAAATATTGATTATGATTAAATTTGTTTTTTCATTTCACCTCCTAAACAAGGTGATAAAGCCACTAAAATGTAATCATCCAACTCTTTTCTAATCTTCTTGACAAAATCCAAAGTAGGGTCTGTAATGTAATTGATCCTGATCTGGCATTTTAGTCACTTTTGTACCATGTATGGCTTCCCTCTGTCTTTTCTACAAATATTTTCATGGCAATTGTTCTGATAAGCTTTCCTCCTTATTGTTTCAACTGCACGAATTTATATGGGGGAACTCTCTCATTCTTTTACTGTTGAAATAGATGTAAACATATATTCTATTCTAAAAGTTTCTTTTCTTGCAATTCTCACCTATGGAACTACTATCCAATTTGTTGATTCCTGTTACGTAGGTTTTTCAAAAATTTAAATGCAATGTCAATCACTATTTTTTGTCTCCTTAAATTCTGTTCTTTCATTGTCCTTTCTTCACATTAAAGTCTCCTTGTTTGTTTTCATTCCCGGTAACCTCTTGCATCTTAGTGGTTTTATCACCTTGCCTGAGAAGAAATGATTTTAAAAAATATATAGAATTTATATATCATATTCTTCTTCTTATCCATATTTTATCACCTTACCCGAGGAGAAATAATAAAAAAAAATATAGAATTTATATCATATTCTTCCTCTTATATATATATATATACTAGCAGTATAGCCCAGCATTGTTTGGGTGCAATGAAAGCTTTAAAACTAATCCATGGTTCTGGAGCTCAGACTCTTTGGACGTTGGCACAAAAGACTAACAAGCAATAGTTGTTTCCAGTTAAAGTGAAACTGTTGACTGAAAGAAAAATGAATGGATGTAAGTCAAATTTTGATTTCCTGGTATCGATATCAAATAAGTTTTTTCATCATAAACTGAATTTTGAAGGCTAAATAAATTCTCTGAGTAAATGGTATCATGGCAGGGACTAAGAACTGCAATTATACCTACTTAGAGCCAAACCCAAAGCAAAAACTAAAATAAAAGGGCTGAAAAAAATACAGACATATAGGCAGATAAACAGACATACACACAAACATCTTGCCTTTTATATATATATATATATATATATATTATCAGTCTTCTGCACTATTGTAAGAACTGCAACCTTGAAATTTCTGAATATCATTTCTTATGTCTTTGCCTATGAGTGTATCAAATTTGATTAAAATCAAACCACTCCTTCTATAACCAGATTTTTTCGATTATCGATTTTTGATATTTATTGGAGGTACCTCGACACAAAGCCTAGCTAAGAACACTCGCAGATGCTTATAGTACAACTGTGTAAATTTTCAAAAAAATCGGTACAGCCATTCTGGAGTCTATAGGTAGCGGACACACACACACACACAAAGACAGAGTTCCATTTACAAATAAGTTTAGATATATATATATATGTTGTATACCTATCTATCTACAAGAATGGGATGTACCTATCCTTTTAAATATGTGGACACTGTTGTTAGTAGAGTAGAGTGATCATATCAATCCAAACTCTCTCTTGATCAACTCCCTGCCTCTGGGCAGAGAGAAACCCGGACAAGGCTCCACCAAAAGGATAGAGTTTTGCCTAGGGTGAAAAGACAAGAGCCCAATCGAGCCTTGAGTAGGGTCTACGGGATATTTTTGGCTGAGCTTAAGGGCTCTGAATCCCCACTTTAATTGACCTTGTGTTGCATCTATCTTGGGCATCCATGTTAGCAGAGCGTTGGTAAATACAGAGTGATTATTCTATGTGAGTCTTGTACTTGTTGATATACTATTATTCCCAACCCCCTTTTTGATGATTACTCACACAGTAACCTTTTAGAGTTACAACAATGTATCTATTTAATGTTGAGTGTGAAAAATTTGAAATACTTGTTTAATAAATCTTATCAATTGTATTAAGAATTACATATGCAATCAGTAAATAAATAAATAAATAATTAAATAGAGATGCTAATTGAATTTATTTATTTTCATAGATAACCTTTCCAATCATGGTTTTTCAAATACCTACCTGTCTATAAATCTTGATATCTTTCTTTACAGATTATTTGCACAAAAAATTTCATAAGATGCAATTAATAATCATAGAAAAAAAAATTTCAGATAAATAAAAGGATTTTTCTGGTGATTGCACTTTTAAAAAAAGAAAGAAATTCATTAATTGATTATTTTCTTCACTGTAAAAGTGATTTCTTTTAAGAGTTTCTGGACTAAAATCATCATAAAAAAAAAAAAACACAAAAACAAAAAAATGCTGGAAACTTATAGGCACAGTCACTCCCCAAAATCTAATGAAATAACTAATCACCAGATTTTGTGAGCATGAGAGTGAATCTTGGTTGAGCTGAGAACTTTCCAGCATAACTTTCTGTGTAAAAAATCATGTCATTCCATAAAAGATGATATTTTAAAAATTTTTGTGCCTTGCATCATTAGAATGAAAATTTTTAAAGCTTTTTTACTTCTTCTTCTTCTATGTGCCCTGTCCTTTCAGGACATAGGCGATCATGGTTCCCCACATCTCCCTATCCCTTGTGGCTTGTAGTATGTTTCACCTCGCAATCCCCGTTCCGTCATCCACCTGATCAGGCCCTGCAAATATGTTATCCGCTGCTTTCCACTGTCTCTCTTGCCTTCTATCTGGCCAGTCAGTTTCAGGTTCTCCAGGCTTTCCTTCCTCATTGCATGCCCCAGAAGCTTCAGTTGTCTCTTCCTGATGCTCAGTATTAATTTCCTTTTCGTTGCCATTCTTTCCAACACCTCTTCGTTGCTTGCATGCTCGGTCCACGGTATCCACAGCATCCCTCTGTAGAACCATATTTCCGCTGCTTCCAGTTTTGTCCTTATTTTCGATGATACTGTCCAGCATTCACTGCCGTATTGAAGAACTGACATCACATAGCAATCCAGCACACTTTTCTTTGTTTCTAGTGAAATTTTCATGTGTGTTAGTATTTTACTCAGCTTCTGGAACACGTTCTCTTTAAAATAACTTTAACAGGAAATTAGTTTTCTCAAGTTCTGCAGTTATTATTGCCTTTCTAGTTTTGATAATGTCTTCCTTCCTAACCTTTCATTTGCAGTCATATGGAATATCAGCTGGACTGCCTCAGAGCTTTATTAGGTTTACAGTTCAGACCTTTACTAGGTTTTTCAAGTCTAGTAGCTGTTATCAGTCTTTCTATGACTGATAATGTCTTCCTTCCTAACCTTTCATTAGTGTGGAACATCAGCATATTGACAGTGTCATTATTTTCTTTTTTAATTACATGTGTGTTTTATATCTACCTATATACAGTCATGGTATGTTCCTATCTTCTTAAATACTTGGACACTATTAGAGGGAAGAGTAATCATACTTGATCCAAGCTCTTTCTTGTTCAACTCACTGCCTCCGAACAGAGGCGGACCCAAATGAGGCTCTGCCAAAAGATAGAGTCTTCTTTAGAGTTAAAAAAAACTAAAAAAATTACAAAAATATTCAGCCAAAAATATCCCATATTCCATGAAAATATATCACATACCCCATAAAAATATCCCATATTCAGCCAATATTCAGCCAGAAATATCCCATAGACCCAGCCTTAATCGAGGTCTATGGGACATTTTTGCCTGAGCTTAAATGCTCAGAATACTCACATTAACTGTGTCACATCCGCATTGATGAGGAGGTGGTAAATCCTGTAAAGTGATTATACAGACTAGCAGTGTATCTACCTCACACAGCATGCGAGTCTTGTACTTGTTGATATACTATTATTCCCAACCTCCGTTTTGGTGATTGCTCATGCAGTAACCTTTTAAGGTTACAACAATGTGCTATCCATTTCAGCTGTTGCAGCTGTTGGCAGTTCTCAAGTGATATGGTTTCTATTATCTGGAACAGTTCTTTGTTTGTGATTCAATAGAACCAATCCACAAGGTTTGAAGAAGGACAGTCTTCACTTGCTCAAAGTCAATTTTAACCATTGGTCTGTGAAATTGGTTGCATAAAGCTAATTTTTGAAATTATATGTTAAAAGCAATGTTCAGAAGATTCACTTTGCTTAGTGCCACCCTTTCAGACCTTCACAGCTAAGCCTCTTGCTACTCTATCACTATTTCTATGAAAAATGTTCAGACAAGCTACATTTTTTGTTCCATCAGTTCAGACCTTCACAGCTAAGATCTACCATGCCAAGTACACAGCCGCAAACTATCATCATTCCTTTCATATTTTACAGGTAAAAAGGAAGTCCTATTCAAATATCTTCTTCCCAAGAGCCACTGCTTTGTGAAACAGATTTTTAATCACTACAATCTTAGCCCCTTAAATCCTAGAGTCAATTGTTATCTATCCTACACATCTTCATAATCTCCACTTATTACCCCTCCTCTTATGTCCTTAAAATAACCTCATTCAGTAACCCTCTACATTGAGTGGCTCTTCAGCCTTCTACTGGAAGAACGAAAGTATAAGATAAAGTCATCATAAACAAAAGCTACCTGATCTGTGCATTCAGTCCTTTCTGAGGGTGAATTGAGATTGTCTTTGAGGTAGATTGTTTCCTGATTTTTCTAAATTGAACATGTGCCTAAATTAATTTGATCATATGAAGTGATGTGGTTTGCCTCTGTCTTTTCTAAAAGTATTTTCATGGCAATTGCTCTAACAAGCTTTTTTTCCCTGGTTCCTTGACTTCATGTATTTATGCATGCTACAAGATTGGCATTGAAATGGTTCAATGTAACCACTCTTCTACTCGAATAGTTTCTTTTCTCGCACTTCCCATTTGTGGAACTCCCTTCTGTTTACTTGCTACTCTGATAGTAATAATCTCCAAAAGCTTAAATGCAACATCAATTACCCCATTCTATCTACTTCTATCCCATCTATCTCTTATCTTTCGTTGACATTGCCTGTACCTTGTTTTTTCTCACACTCTAATCCCTTGTGCACCAGCAGCAGTCTTGCCTTGCTTAGATTAAATTATTATAAAAAAGTATAAGCTGTTGTTTATTGAATATCTTTTCTGTCTCTAAATTATAATCTGTTTTCAATTACTTGATACACTTTATAAAATAAAAATTCCTGTCAACAGACAAACAAATACCAATACTGTATAAAAGACACAAAGATATTACAGGAACGAAAACATCAAGAGAGGAGTTGGGCGTTAACAAAAAGCAGACCATCTTTTAAAACACATAACTGGATTGTTATGTAATGTCTGTCTTTTTGTTAGGGCGCCGCTCCTATCTGACTACAAATGGACTGTTCCCATTGCTATATATAGCAATGGTGGATTCTCTACAGGAGGGTCGTAGAGAGTCACTTGAGAGTCTCTAATGAGTTACTGAAGAGTCAGTGCGAGTCAGTGAAGAGTTAGTCACACTTCCGGTGGCGTACTGGAAGTAATCACGTATACACACGTCTTACAACGGATTGGACTCTTGTATCTTTCTATTGTAAATATTACTAATCACTTCTGTACATACTAACCGTCTTTTCCGCGGAATACAACTTATATTCTGATTCTGTTGTTGAGTTATTCATTTATACTTGGCGACATAACACTTTTTCAATATGGCAGCAAATGTTGCACAGTCTCATCAAAGATGAAGGAAAGATGCTGAAGATACCATGGGCCAAACATTCACAAGGTTTTGGAGAGGATGGAAACAAAAAGAAAACTTATACCTAACATCAGGAAATGACAGTTGAAGTTTCTGAGACATGTGAAAGAAAAGGGAGGGCTTGGAGAATATAATACTCACAGGACAGATAGTAGCTAATAGTTGGCAAATGGAATATAATCAGTAGAACACTGCAATGCCATGGGTGTAGTTTTATATATATATATATGTTTATATAAATTGATTACATACACAATTATAAGCAAGTCAAAGCTGGTGACACACAATAATACATTCAGTAACAATGTTCTTGGAGACGAGGTTTACTCTGCCATCTCTAGAAGCTGTTTGATTGTCTTATTCTAATCAGGAGCCCTAAATCTGCTAATTTTGTTTTCCACCTCGGGTTTTATTGAAAAGGTACAAAACCAGGATGGTAAAGGGTAGATACGGGAGTTCAGTTTTCCCTCTCTGTATAATTCTTACCAGCTTGAAATGAAAATAAAATCAGTTATCCATTTTAACTGAGTCTCCAGGCCCCTTCACTGATGAGGGGGAGAGAAATTACTCTCTCTTAGTGTTTGCCTGCCCCAATAGATCAGTAGCCCAAGACAGGAAATTCTCACAGTCCAATTTTGATCTAGAGTCAACAATCTATCACGACAGGATGACAATATTATGGCGATGATTCTTTTATGCAGAGTCAACCAATTCAATTACTTTTCCTGACAAAAATAATTGTATTCTACAATTTTAGAGAAATCTCTTCTTATCTTTAAAATTAATAAAAAAATTCATACCGGCCATCTGGAAATAAGATTATAGACATACTTGATGGGTTTGAAAAAATGGATGGCAGAGCAGGTTTTGGGTGGAGTAACAAGAGAAAGGGTGTTAAGAGTTACAAGGGATAAGGAAATGTGGAGGGCCATGATCGCCTACGTCCTGAAGGGACATTGTACATAGAAGAAGAGTAACTAATCAGTATTGAGAAAAGGTGGATTCATACCTAATCAGAATTTGATAAACAAATAAGAAATTATAATGTGGATACAAAGTGGAGGATCAATTCTATATTATGATCATTATATAAACTGATCCCTCACTTCTTAGCCATGATAGTTTCTATACATTTATAATGTAAATTTATGGGTTTAAGCAGATGGCAGAGCAGGTTTTGGGTGGAGTAACAAGAGAAAGGGTGTTAAGAGCTACAAGGGATGGGGAGATGTAGAGGGTCATGATCGCCTACGTCCTGAAGGGACACGGCACACAGAAGAAGAATTACTGTAAATGAACCACTGAAGATTAATTATTGACTTACAACAGACAATCTCATTTTTCTTTGGTGCATTATAGATAATTGAATGACTTATCATTTCAATTTAGAAAATCAGTATTTAGTAAATATATATTTCAGCTTGAATTTATTGGATAAGGCATTATCATTATTTATATGAATTACAGTCAGACTAATGTCCTCGTTTTTGTTGCTGTCATCACGGCATTTCAGTTGCTGTACTCACCCGCCTTCTTTAGGAGTTTATCAACCTAAATAACCTTCGAGGAAAAGACAATAGTCTAGATAATTAAAGTGTTGATTTGTGAATTTGGGGTGATAGTAATTGCGAGTTCAATCCCTGGGCCAAGTAGTACCGATTTAGACTCAGTGAAATTTCTACTAAGATAGGTTCTTTCTCAGAACTGTCACTTTGTGGAACAGACTCCTAAGAGGATGCTTCCCTAGCCACTATAATCTTAATAGGTACTTTCTCAGAACTGTCACTTTGTGCAACAGACTCCTGAGAGGATGCTTCCAGAACTGTCACTTTGTGGAACAGACTCCTGAGAGGATGCTTCCCTGACCATTATGATCTTAATAGGTACTTTCTCAGAACTGTCACTTTGTGCAACAGACTCCTGAGAGGATGCTTCCAGAACTGTCACTTTGTGGAACAGACTCCTGAGAGGATGCTTCCCTGACCATTATGATCTTAATCGCTTCAAGTCTCAGAGTGATTGTTATATAGCCTAAATATCTCCATGATATGTACATCTTATTTTCTCCTTTATGCCCATATAACAAATTTATTCAGTATGCTCTACTATGGGTGGCTCTTTGGCCTTGTACTGAATGAAAATAGTACTAAAAAAAAAAGAAGAATGGTGATAAAAGAACAAAATGAGTTATCTTCTCTTGATATGAACAGCAGAATTAGAAAAATCTACTGCTGTTGGTTTTTATTTTATAATCATTTAATCCCAAGCGAAGCAGTACTGCCACTGGTGCACAGAGGATTGCATAAGAGGAGAATGAAAAGAAAGAAAAACAAGATACAGGGGATGTTGGAGAAAGAATAAGAGAATGATGTGGAGCTCTGGGTGTTACACGAGAGTAGAGCAAGAAGGAAGAACAAAATACAGGGGGTGGTAGCGGGAAAGAATAAAAAAATGGTGAGAATCAAGAAGATAAAATATAGTAATTGAGATTGTACTTAAATTCTTGGAAATTGTAGCTATTAGGGAAGCAAGTATACAGAAAAGAAGTTTCATAGGCAGGAAGTGTCAGAAAAGAAACTGCTTGAGAAGTGGTGGTTAGGTTTAACTGTTTTGGCTGTCAAAGGGTGGGACCTAATTGCCAGTGTAGTAGCCAGAGTAAACTCATGAAGAGGGGGGCACCAGAAAGATAAGCTCATCAGAACAGAAGTTGTGGAAATATTTGTAGAAAAGACCGAGGGAAGCCACATCCTGTTGGTGAGAAAGTGACTGATGCTGAGCTGCCAAATTGGGATCGATTATATTAAAGATCCTCCTTTGAATTTTGTTGAGAACCCCAAGATGAATAGCAGAAGTGCACGCCCAGAGATGGAAACATTGTTCAATGCACATACAAATATTAGATTTGTATATGTGAAAGGTCTACGGTTATATCGTGTTGAATGCACCGGTTCTCGTCCAATCACCGAAATTAAGCAACATTGAGCCTGATCAGTACTTAGATGGGTGACCGTGTGGGAATACCAGGAGCTGTAAACGTAAGGAACAAAAATGGTCCACCGGTTCTCCAGGTTCGGGTGTTGAGTGCAGGGCTAACAACCCCGCCCCATAAAAAAAACAGATTGTTATTGAAACAGTAACAAAAAGTTTCTACCCTACACACCATTTGGTGTAAAAAAGGGTGAGAGATATGTGAAAGATGGATTCCAACGAGAAAACCTTCCTGGCTCGGCACAGTGATCCAAATTTCCTAGCAGTAGCTATAGCTATTGATTCGATGTAGTTATTCTAGGTGTGCTGATAGAGTGAGGCTAAGGAGGTACCATGTATTGTTTTCAGGGAGACTAGCATGATGCGAGCCAAGTTCGAATTCCAGCTGAGTACCCTGCATTCACTTAAGCACTGGTACCCTTGGGAAAGGTATTAATCCATCACTTCCCTCCAGTTATGGGTTAAGTAACAGGATGGGGCCTGGAGGCAATCCATCCAGTGTTGGTGTCACAATAAAAACACCTTTGGTAGCCTTGGCGAAGCATCAAGTATTCAGCTATTTGACAAGATTATGAATTTCGCTATAAACTGTGCCAGGGTTCTAAATGCACAGGGAATACTGGAGGGGTGTAGTGAGTTCTTTCTCGGCCAAGGCTGCAGGACGACGATGATGCATACTTATGGGAGGTAGGAGAGTTAGTCTATGGTGGTTTAAAGAAAGCAGCTTTGTTTTGGAAGCATTAAAATTTATGAACCATTTTTTACTCCAGTCCACAACAGATTGGAGGACTTTTTCAAGAGCAGCAGCATAGTTAAATCAAGAGTTCAATTTGAAATTTCCTGAAAGTTACACAGATTAGATACACCTGAATAAAGGTGGAGAGCACAATGGTTAAAATGTTGTCAAAATAGCAACAAAGATGAGGATATTAGTCTGAATGTAAATAGTTGCATGTAATTGAATAACAAAAAAAGGAAATATATCCTCTGAAGTACAAAACATGTTATAGCAACCATTTTCCATTTTTTACGTTTGCTTGGCTACCTTTATTTTGATATATCAGTCAGTTAAGTGCCATATGTGATACACACTTTGGGCAATCATGTCTTGAAAGAGACATGACTGACTGGGCAGAAAATTATCCTGCAGTAGGTTGCCGTTACTTTCTGCGGTAGACTGGTTGCCAGCCAAGGCTATGGAACCCAGTCTGTCCTATTATTTAATCCATAACTGGAGGGAAGAGACAGATTAATTCCCAAGAGTATTTGTGCATAAGTGAATGCAAGGAATTCAACTGGAATTCGAACTCAGCTCCCCGATTTGTTGTTCCGAGTTGATATTCACTGTACCACAACGTACACCCTAATTTGATATATATAAAATTTATATAGTATATAACCACATATTGGCTGTGATGAAAATGCAATATCAGTTCTTTGCTTAACTGAAATCAGAGAACGCACCTGGTTCTGAGGATTCAAAATCTACAACAACACCTTCATTGAACCAAGATGTGAAGTTGGTGTAATATCAACATCAGTATGATAGCGGTTGTGTGGATTGGGCAGTTTATATCCCTGACCAGTATACATATGCATGAATCTGGGCATCCCTCATAAAAAAAGACCTTATGTCACACCTTTCCTAAGTATGGGTGGGGTCAGATAAATATCTTATAAATAATATAGAAAATCTTTTTTTGCATTATTTTTTCATTTTTTTTAAATTGACAAAATCTAAGGAAATAAAGGTCCTTTATAACTTGGATGTAGTCTTTTGGAATTTTACAAAGGTCAGTGAAATTTTAAGTCTACCATTCATTTAATCATATTGATTTTGTGGGAGGTCACTGTATCAATTACAATCATCTAACAATATTGATTCTATTGAGTCTATGGCACAATGACATTTATGCTTCTTTAATAAAATCAAAACAGAATTTCTATACAAATAAGACACTCACTTTTTTTGTCAATATATGATCAACTAATCTTTTAAAAATGTTGCCCTAGTCCCATAACAGGTGTTCCATTTGAATACACATTTCATATACTAAATGTATCAACTTTTATGGGACAGAGGTACAAGCCTTCTTTTTGACTCCTCTTCAAATGTTGCAGAACTAATTATCTCCATTTTGTAGATTTCATTTAGAAAAATATATTACTGCCTCTGTCCCATAATAGTTGTTCCATTTGAATACACATTTCATATACTAAATGTATCAACTATTATGGGACAGAGGTACAAGCCTTCTTTTTGACTCCTCTTCAAATGTTGCAGAACTAATTATCTCCATTTTGTAGATTTCATTTAGAAAAATATATTACTGCCTCTGTCCCATAATAGTTGTTCCATTTGAATACACATTTCATATACTAAATGTATCAACTATTATGGGACAGAGCTAGGATCTTTCCTTATGACTCAGCTTCAAATTTTTCAGGCATAATTATCTCCATTTTGTATATATCATTTCTTCTTCTTCTTGTATGTGCCCTGTCCTTCAGGACGAGGGCGATCATGGCTTTCTATGTCACCCTATCCCTGGTGGCTCTTAGCACGCTTTCTCCTGTTACACAACCCAAACCCCACTCTGCCATCCACTAGTTCAAGCCCATAAATATAGAATATAAGTGTATAGAAACTAGCATGGCCACAAAATGAGGGATCAGTTTATATATTGTCTATAATATAGATTGATCCCCCAATTTATATTCATATTACAATTTCTTATAAACAGTTGGCATATATTTTTTTCTTCTTTGAGCCCTGTCCTTTCAGGATGTAGGCAATCATGGCTTTCCATGTCTACCTATCCCTGGTGGCTCTTAGTATGTTTTGTCCTGTTACACCATGCAACCCTCGTTCCATCATCCACCTGATTAGGTCCTTCAAATATATTATCCGTTGCTTTCCCCTGTCTGGCCTGTTAGTACAGTCTCTGTCCCATAATAGTTGTTCCATTTGAATACGCATTTCGTATACTAAATGTATCAACTATTATGGGACAAGGATAGAAGTAATTATTCACATGCTCGCTTCATTTCTAAAATGGTACAATTATTCTCACTCTTTTCATTCCTTTCATGGTTCTCCCACGTTTCCTGCCCTCTGTTGTTCTCAGCCATACTTACTCTTTTGTCTTTGTTGTCTTTTGGTAAAGAATCAGTCAGTTAAGCGCCATACGTGATACACGATTGGGCGATCATTTCTCGAAAGAGACATGACTGACTGGGCAGAAGATTATCCCGCAGTAGATTGCCATTGCTTTCTGTGGTAGACTGGTTGCCAACCAAGGCTAGAGAACCCAATATGTCCTGTTATTTGACTCATAACTAGAAAGGGAAGAGATAGATTATATTAATAAGTAGTATTTAGTGGGGGATCAGTTTATTACTTCATGACAATAGAAAACCGGTCACCCACTTTATGCCCAGTAGAAGCCTTAATTATGTTTCCAACTATTATATTCAGTCAGTCAGTTAAGTGCCATATGTGATACACGCTTGGGCGATCATGTCTTGAAAGAGACATGACTGACTGGGCAGAAGATTATCCCGCAGTAGGTTGCCATTGCTTTCTGCAGTAGACTGGTTGCCGACCAAGGCTATAGAACCCAATCTGTCCTATTATTTAACCCATAACTAGAGGGAAGAGATGGATTAATACCTTTCCCAAGGGTATCTGCGCTAAGTGAATGCAATGAATTTAACTGGAATTCAAACTCGGTTTCTTGATTTCTCGTTCTGAGCCGATATCGACTGCACCACAATGCACATGGTAAAGAATACTTTATTTTTAAAAAATTTTTCATATCTTTCAAACATTTTTGTTTAATTCTTCTGCATAAATGTCTCTGGCTTTTCTTCTTCATCTGAACTGGTGTAGATCCAACTCACCGCACTAAAAAATATGTGTGTATGCTTCTCCTATAACTAGTCTGGCATAAGGCCACTATACCAAGGCACATATCATTGATAAGACTCACGGCATGACCAAAGTGGTCTGTGTGACTCCCTTACTAATGGTCTTTTTATGTACATATTCTTTTTGTGTAACTGTTGGACAAAAGCAAGATTTATTTATGAATAAAAGGAAAACAAATCATTAAAATTGCAAAAGGGCTTTTCTTTATGAATTGCTTTCTTGTTAGAAGAGCAGATTGTTACTCATTGATTAAAAGAATCAGTCAGTTAATTACCATACATGATACACTGTTGGGTGATCATGTCTCTTTTGATCCATGAGGAACTAGGCAGAAATTTTTCCCTTAGTAGGTTGCTATTTCTTTCAGCAGTAAACTGGTTGCCCACCAAGGCTGTAGAACCCAATATGTTCTGCTATTCAAATGAAAAGTAGAGAGAGAAAAGATGAAGACAGTTAAATGCCATATGTGACACAAGCTTGGGTGATCATGTCTCAAAAGAGACATGATTAACTAGGAAGATGATTTTCCCACAGCAGGTTGCCGTTTCTTTCTGTGGTAGACTGGTTGCCAAACAAGGCTGTAGAACCCAATACATTCTGCTATTCAACCTATAGTTTGTGGGGAGAAGATGTTTGTACATTTCCTAAGGGTATTTGTTTATAAGTGAATCTAATGAACCCAACTGGAATTCATACTCAGCTCTCTGATTTCTCATCCTGAGCTGATATCCATTATACCAAAACCCACAAGCAGATATTTAAGAAGTCTTTTGTGGACACAAACTACGTAAGAATTTACTTGTACATTTAGTGCACAGATCTCAAACAACGCGTTTCATAACAAAATTTTAATCCCTCAAAGAACCAAATAACTTCTTTAAATACTTAATATCTTTCAGTTGTGATATGCAGAGAGGACAATCCATTTCCAACTTATGTCTTTCTCATTGATTCTTTATCTCTAACACGATTACTAAAAGAAGTTTCTGTTTATAATGGAAAATAATATTTAATATAGTCGAACATGTCATTCACATGCTGTTGGCTAACTGATTTGAATTTCTGCTCTGGTGATGAAAACTTTTAAATTTTTAATTCTCATCTCTATTGACTATTGATAAATATTTATAATCTTTGGCTATGCTAGGGGTAGTTTTGTCTAACAATAGCTACAAAACTAAAACATTAAACTCAAGTCTTGTGTTATGTTTTTAACATGACAAAATAAAATGGTTATGGAAAAATGACACATTCGCTGAGTATTGGAAATAACTAGGGAATTTATTATTGTGGAAACATGGGTACAGTGAACAGTTGTAGATGTTGAACCACCGTGTGTTTATCGAGAGTGTGGTAAATCTCAGCCTGCCATGTTTGCTCACCTCTGCTGGTAGTCCCTTCTACTTGTCTCCTGGCATGCACCTGTTAGCTGGGGACAGACTTCCTTGAATGGTTCAGGGGAGGTAACTTTTATCCTTTTTTTGGTAATCCTAATATCTTGTTTTTAAATAGTCTTGTCAGATCAAGACATTGATATGGATGTCAGCTGAATACAAGCACTTTCTCAAATTAATGATTAAAAATGGTTTCCAGCAAGTAAATCCTGTAGATACAGTATTTACATTATTCAGACTATTGTCCTCACCGTTGTTGCCATTTGTGCGCCGTTTCAGACATTGTATGCTCCTGCCTTCTTCAGGTGCTAAGAATTTCCAACTGAACCCTTTATTACAATCACTGGGGTATATCATTCTCATCCCTTGCATAGTAGTAATGCCACAACTGAAAGTCATGAGGAATGAGAATGATATGCCCCAGTGATTGTAATAAAGGGTTCGGTTCGAAATTCCTAGTACCTGAAGAAGGCCAAAGCGTACAACTGAAACGTCATAAATATGGCAACAAAGATGAGGACAATAGTCTGAATTATGTAAATACTGTAAATACTACCTCATCTCAGAAATATAGACACATTCTGTAGGTCTTAGAGAAGACCATTCTTTTTTGATGTTCATCAACATAATAACAAGGATCTGTATCAAATAACAGAAACTACATCACCTGATGATTTTCAAAAGCAGTAACAACTAAAATGGATAATGCATATAACTCAAAATGAGAATAATGACATAATCAAGATGTAGACATTCCCCAATACCAAAGGTTAGGAAGTAAACTCCTACCAATGCTGGAAAGAACCATAACATTTACTGGACTTGAGAAATCTGTTTTCCTAAAAAATTGTTTTAATAAACAAATTTGATAAATGTCAACCAAATGTAGTATTAGCTAATCGATCAAGGAATGTAAAATATTTTCTTATAAGGAAATGAATAGTGTTATCATTACCAATTTTTAATTTTGTTAAATGAGGTCAGAAGATTTTTAGTTCTACAGAAGGATGTTGAGAATTTTATGAAACAAATACTTGCGCAACAATGTTTTAGGGAAAATGGAAACAAAAAGGCGATTTATGCTTAGCACTAGAAAGAGACAGTCGAAATTTCTACAGCACAAAGTGAGAAAAGACAGCTTGAAAAATTTGACCCTCACAGGATGTATTGAAAGCAAGAGGGACAGAGGAAAATAAGGTATGACCCAGTTAGTGAGCTTGTCTAAATTGATGGCTGAACAGGGATTAGGAGAGATAGCAAAAAGACAAACTTTACTAAGAGTTACAAAGGACAGGAAGTTGTGAAGAGCTATGTCCACCCATGTTCTTTCTTTTTCGTAATCATTTCACCCCAAGCAAGGCAGAACTGCCACTAGCATACATGGGGTTATATAATAGGTGAGTGATGAGAAAGAAGAACAAGTTAAGGGGGTGTCAGAATGAGTAAGAAAAGGATGAAAATACAGGTGTGAAGAGAGCTGCATGAGAGTAGAGTGGAAAGAAAGAAGAACATGATACAAGAATTGTCAGGGAAAGGATGTGAGTCAAGGAGATAAGAGATGGCAATTGACCTTGCATTTAAATTCTTGGAGATTGTAGCTGTCAGGGAAGCAAATATACAAAAGGGAAGTGCGAGTGTTGGGACGCCCGCGCCTATTCGGCTATAATGGACTATTCCATTACTATGTAAAGTAATGGTGGCATCTACGTAGGAGAGAGTGTGCCGAGCAGCCAATCGACAAGTCAGTCGTAGACTTCCGGTGACGACCCGGAAGTACCCATTGCTCATACTACATCTTATGACGGTTGAGACGATTAACCTCTATTCATGTATTGGATACTAATAACCTTTGTAAATACTATTTTCATGGAATACAACAATTAACCTATTCCTGTTGTTGAGTTATTTATTCTTACTCACGACATAACAGCGAGCAATGAAGCTGATACAGTAGAAGTTGCGGTTACATTTGATTGGTTGAACTGTAAAACGGTGGGAATTAGCCGCTAGGATAGTAGCTCAAGTAAATTCATGCAGAGGGGACATCAGGGAGTTAAGCTCACTGGAGCAGAAGCTGTGAAAGTATTTTTAAAAGAGACAGAGGGAAACCACATTATGTTGGTGAGAAAGTGACTGGAGTTGAGCTACCAGGTCAGGATCAATTACATTACAGATTCTTCGTTAGATTTTGTCAAGAAGCCTGAGATGAATAGCAGGGGCACCCAACCAGATGTGACAGCAGTATTCAATGCATAGAACATAGAAGAAGATGAGTTGTGTTGATTTTACAAGCGTTTCCCAATAAAGAATATTCAGCTTGAAAATCTTTTGCCTGACAATTTCAAGATTTCCTGTGGCACATTTTTGCAAAATCATAATTTCAAAGATGAAGCCTGTTAAATCTGTATATCAGTTGATGTAAATTTTACTAATGTTTGTAATCAATTTTGATGATCATCATCATCATTAGCAGTCCTTTGACTGCTTCAATCATTGGAGGAACATATGGACAGCCTCTTCCAGAACGATCTGTTGGAGTTCCATCATCCACTCTTTGGTATTGTCTGACCAGCTCTTGTGTTGCCATCCAAACTTGCATCCTCCTTCAACAGTTGTATGATGGTCTTGTATGATGGTCTTGTAGAAGGGTGCAGGACAACTCAAAACTGCCAACTCAACACCGCTGACTGAGCACCAGGACAACTCAGGACTGAAACAACTCAGCACCAGAAAACATAATGTTTTTATAACTAAATAAATATAATTTATTAAGAATTAAAACCTTAATTAGTGAATATTTTTCTTTAAATAAGACATTTGAAAAAGCATTATGTAAAATATGAACCTGTTTTTTATTTTTAATTACTCTTAATAAAAGTAATTTATTAAGAATTAAAACCTTAATTAGTGAATATTTTTCTTTAAATAAGACATTTGAAAAAGCATTATGTAAAATATGAACAAGCTTTTTGTTTTTAATTATTTCTAATAAATTAATTCATAATATTTATTTTTTGATAAAGTAAATTGATATTCTAAAATATTTTTATATAAAATAGTTAAAGAAGTAGCATTTGAGCCTTGCATTAAATAGTCTTTACTATAATAAATAAATCAAATATGCAAATTTGACAATTCCTCATCTCAAAAGTTAAAAGATATCAAAGTTGATGACACTCATTACCTCCAGCTAGCAAGAGTCAAGTGCATTTATTTAAATGATTTTAATTTTTCCAATATTAACCGTTTCTCTATGTTCAATACACGTTGCAAAATTTAACTTGTTCCATCAAAATGACTGATACTTAGCTGGAGTTTAAAATATCAACCAACCACTTACTGCATCAGCAACATTCCGAATAATTAGATAAATTTAAGCAATTTGAACATTTTCACGATGCTTTACCAATAAAACTCTCTTTTGCTTTTTTACATATCAATTTTTATGGTCGACATTCAAAATTTATGTTCTTAATGAGAGTGGAATGGTCTATCAAGCAATGTCTGAAAGTAATTCAGAAATAAAAAAAAACATTTTTCTCTTTCTTGGTTTCATGGGAGATGAATGCTTAATATAAAAGTCACATTTATTTGAAAAAGAAATGCAGAATATTTTAGTTTCAGGAGTGAGTACCTTGGGAAAATAAAGATAAGCAAAGTTGAAAATAATTTAACAAAACAAGTGACGACATTAATATAAAGAAAAATATTGAAGGGAAATTGAATTATATATGTTCCAAAAAGAGAAATTAGAATTACTTTTAAATGATGATGAAAAGACTGTTAAGGTTATTAAAATATTTTTTTCAATAGTTTTAAAAATATGATACAAAAATCCAACTAAAAGGTAGAAGAAAAATGCAAAAAATAATGTGGAAAAATATTGAAAAAAAAAATTAATATAAAAATAGACCCCATAAAAATATAAAAGGAATATAATGTAAAAAAAAAAAAATATGGAAGACTCCCTAAACATAAAAATGTTCAATTATAAAATAAATTTTAAAGGATACTCAGGATAATTTTCTAAAATATAATAATTTGCAAAATGCAAATATTATAACAGAGATCTTAAAGAAAATGAAAATTGCAGAATAAAATGAAAAAAGTAAAAGGAAAAAGACAAAGAAAAAACAAAATAAAATCAAAACTACCCTAAACTGACAAAGTATATAACCAAAGATAGAATTAAGCAAAAAAATAAAACGATAAAATCAAGTATTTTTAATAACCCACACACCAAAAAAAAAAAAAATTGATTTCTAAATAAAATCTATTATTGATTTATGCAGGCAGAAGTAAATTGCACTTGGTTGTCTGCTTGTATTTGAATGCAGCAGGCTTTGTGTTTCTTGTGCATCTTCGGAACACACTGCACACATATCTACAGATGCATGCACACAAGTTGATAAGTATTACACAGTGCATTATTCACGGCTTCCAATATTCTTCCATTAATTTTCTAGAATCTGAAAATTGGCAAATCTGTGTGATGGCAGCATGAGATCTAAACAAACCAGAATGTTTATTCTCTGCAAAGTAAAACTAACGCTAATGCAACATTTACTACAATCCACCTAGAGGTCTTTGACAAAATCCAACAAAGAATCTGTAATGTGATCAATCCTGACTTGGCAGCTGAGATACAGTCACTTTCTCACCGATGCAATGTGGCTTCCCTGTATCTCTTCTACAAATACTTTCAATGCTTCTACTCCAATGAACTTAGCTCACTGATGCCCCCTGTATATGAATTTACTCGAGCCACAAGATTAGCAACTAGGTCCCACCCTTTTACTGTGAAACCAATAAAATGTAAACGTAAATTCTACTCCAGCAGCTTCTTTTCTCACACTTCCAGCCTGTAGAATTCCCTTCCATTTACTTGCTTTCCTGACAGCTATAATCTCCAAGAATTTAAATGTAAAATCAAGAGTCATCTCCTATCTTACTAATCTGCATCCTCTCTCTGGTGCTCCTTTCTTCGTCCACTCCCCCCTCATCAATATTCTTATCCTTCTCTTAACCACTTTCTGAAACCCCCTATAACCAGTCACTCTTTCTCATAACTTTCCTCGTATGTAACCCCCTGCAAAACAGTGGCAGTAAAATTCCTTGCTTGGGGCGATATGATTATAAAAAAAAAGAATTTCTATACTATTACAATGTGGATATAAAGTGGGGAATCAATTCTATATTACAATCAATATATAAACTGATCCCTCACTTTATGGTCACAGTCATCCTTCTCTTACCCGCTTATTGACACCCCCTATAACCTTTCATTCTTTCTCATAACTTTCCTCCTATGTAACCCCCCTGCAAAACAGTGGCAGTAAAATGCCTTGATTGGGGCGATATGATTATAAAAAAAAAATGTTACCATTGTAAAAGTACGAATATATCCCACTGGTTCTCACACAATCTCTGAAGTTAAACAACGTCAAATCTGATCACCACCTAGATAGGTGACCGCTTGGAAATACCAGGTGCTGTAATAAGTAATGGCCAAGGTCCAATTTCAATGGAGTCTGTTATATTCTCTTCCACATGAATACCCTTGGGGAAGGTATGAATACACTTCTTCTCACCCCTGAACACAAGTAGCTATAGATTAATTATATTTCAACCTGTAAATCATTATTATCTTCAAAAGATTCTTACAACCAAAAAATATTTTTTTGGCTTTAGATAACCTGCAAAAGGTTGATAAGCTGTAAAAAAAAACAAAACAAAACAAATCAATTAGAAATAGAGATTGGGAATTCTAATCACATCCCATAAAGATATTTCTTCTTTAATTTCTCATTTACTGAATTTTCAGCAAAATATTTTAATTAGAAAAAAAAAAGAAAGGCTAACAGGCTTTATTATTATTTCATTGTATAGTTAGTTTATTGATTGTCTTGTTTTTTATGGCTTACCAACCTTTTCGGATTAATTGATTGATTGTCTTGTTTTTTATGGCTTACCAACCTTTCAGGTTAATTGATTGATTGTCTTGTTTTTTTATGGCTTACCAATCTTTTCAGTGTATAGCTGAATTTTAAAGACATGTTACTCTATTTTCATCTTCTGCAAATTGAAAACCCATTTGAGTGATTTTCTTATTTTAATAATTTTAGCCATTGTGAGTTTTTCAGGAACAATAAATTCCCCTGAGAGACCTGACTGCTGAGAGATAGGCACACTTATCAAGATAAAATCTCTCTATAGATTACTAATCAAGATTACCTGCCCATTAGTTGGAGATTTGTGATTTTGTACAAGCCATGATCCTCATCAACATCTTCCAAACAGTTTTGTCTAACCAATTTCACACACAAGGCTTCGAGTAACCCATGATATCATTTTCAGGCACTTTCTAAAAGATCCAAATGCTGACATTGTCTCCCCAAGATGATATTATTAAGAAACTAAAACACTGATTCTTGTTTGATTGCTGAAATTATGTAGTGTTGAGCCCAGTCACTACTTAGATGATGGAGGAGACTGCTTGGGAACTCTGAGTACTCTAAGCTACCTCCTCCGACAAGTCATAATATATTTCAGCTTTAAATAAAAAAAATGATCTGCAATGTAACTGATCCTGACCTGGCATCTTGACTTCAGTCACTTTCTCAATGATGTGATGCGGATTCCCACTGTCTTTTCTACAAATATTTTCATGGCAACTACTCTGAAAAGCTTCTTTCACTGGTGAACCCAAAAACACACATTTAAGTGTGGTACTAGATTGGCATCCAGGTTCCAACCTTTTACTTTTGAGATAACTAAATGCAACTACCACTTCTACTCCAACAGTTTCTTTTCTTGCACTTCCAACCTGTGGAACTATCTTCCATTTACTTGCTTCCTTGATAACTATAATCTTCAAAAATTTAAATGTAACATCAAGATGCTGTAGATGCCTGTATACTAGGGTGGTTAGCCAATTCCTAATGCAGACGCCTGCTCAGGCACATTTGTGTTTGTACAATACTCATAGAGCCCACTTGTGGTTTATACTGCAACGAGGCTAAATGGATCTTAGATACAATTTCTGGGAGAGTGTTTTATCTAGTATGATCAACAGCTTGAATAAGGCCAGTACACTCAAACCCTCAGTCACAATGACTTGTGATTTTGTGCTAGCACAACCATCAATAGCTATCAATGAGTTCCGCCTACCCAATTTCATTCACAAGGGATGGGTCAAACCATGGTGTATTTTTCCAAAAAAACGGAAGTGTCACATGTTGGGATCGCCTCCTCCAGTTTGACAACATGAAGAAGTCACTTTCCTGACAAGTTGACCATGGAGAGATTCGAATCCGGGCTTCATGGTCAGAAAACACTGGGATCACCTCCTTCAGCACAATAACATCAAGAAGTCACTTTCCTGACAAATTGATCATGGAGAGATTCGAATCCGGGCTTCATGGTCAGAAAACGCTGGGATCACCTCCTTCAGCACAATAACATCAAGAAGTCACTTTCCTGACAAATTGACCATGGAGAGATTCAAATCCGGGCTTCATGGTCAGAAAACGCTGGGATCACCTCCTTCAGCACGATAACATCAAGAAGTCACTTTCCTGACAAATTGACTGTAATGAGATTCAAGCACAGGTCTCATACTCATATTCACTCAGCCATGTGCCTAAACACACACACACACACACACACACACACACACACACATATATATATATATATATATATATATATATATATATATATTATCATTATTATTATTATAATTACATCTTGATCGTTTCCAAAAACCTGAAACTGGCCACAACCTATGTTTCATACACGTAAGTGTAATCCTCAGGTTAAAATTTTCTCAGAGCATTTATACCCCAGATTAGTGCAAGGTGTTAAAAAGGACATGGGTGTTGGAACCAATCAATCTGTTGCAGAGTAATCACCAACTGCTTAAGATCTTCTAATAGCCAAAAATGTTTTGAGAGAAAGGAGGGGAAAAAATTCTCAGTGGGAAAGAAAATTTTTTAACACCTCATACTAATCTGGGTTATAAATGTTCTGAGAAAATTTTAACCAAGTATTCCGGCAGCATGAGGATTACACTTACGTGTATAAAACCTTGGTCGCAGCTGGTTTCAGGTTTTTGGAACAATCAACATGTAATTATAATAATATTTAGTTCTACCATATTTGTATCTTGTTGCACATTTAGTAGTTTTTTTAACTACAAGTTCCTATTCTGTATATATATATATATATATATATATATATATATATATATATATATAAATAATAACTAAATAGATTCTGTAAGTATGTAGGCCGTAAATTTATACTAAAATAAACCTTAAAAAAAAACCACTAACAAACAGAACCTAATTCCGTTACAATCCGGTGCACTAAGGCGTCAGATAAATGGGGAGAAAAAAAGAAATCCGCGGAACAAGAACAAAACATTCAATACTCCGCAGCAAAGAAAAAAAACTCCAAACGGAACCAACCACAAGAAAAAGTGCTCGATACAAAGTACAAAAGAAGATATACAAAAGTAGAGCAAAGACACACAAAAATCAGCCTTTGCCCTGAGGATCCGTAGTGTGAAACCGCGGTTAGGTTTTGGCTCACTTTAGATTTTTGTGTATATATATATAAGTAGATTATAGGTTAACCACAATAATAATCATTATGGTAGAGTAGACTAGGATCGTTAAACTTGATAAGGCATTCATTTGTGGACTAGGATAATTTTGAATTTAAAATGTAAAGAAGTTAATGGGAAACCACTCCATATTGATTTGGTTCTACTAAGAATACTAAGAATACCATGGACAATGCATGTGAGTAATGCGGAAGTTTTAAGGAAAACAGCAACAGAAAAGTTACTTATGCTTAGAATCAGAAAGAGACAGCTGAAATTTCTAAGACAATGATGAGGAAAGAGGGCTTGGAGAATATGGTGGTCAGAGGACATATTGAATGCAAGAGGGGAACATTGAGTTACCAAGCTCACAAGCTTATGCAAATGAATGACAGAAAAAACAGTGGGAAGGCTAGTAAAGAAACAAAAACCTACACAAGAATAAGAAGTTCGGGAGAGCCTTGATCAATTGTACCCAGAAGGAACACAGTTCAAAAAGAAGAAATTCCCAAGAACAGTCATATTTTATGAAAACGGAAACTATGCCTCTATCCAGAAACGAAATGTTTTTTAATGAAGAAACATATGAAAATGTTCCTTCAGTTCATCTTCACATACAAGGGCATGCCAAAAAGGATTCAATCCAAAGTGCATTAAATATTACTGCCATATCTTTTTCTGTTACTTCTGATATATATCTTAAGATTTTCAACAAAATCCAAAGAATGTTATCTGTGCTGGCCTTGCATAAATCATCGAGGAAGAGAAAGCAAAAATTATACAAAATGTCTACAAGAACTAAATATCATCAAATCAAATTTGGAATGATTAATTGAAACAAATAAAGGAAAATAATCTCAGAATCATATATATATATATATATGAGTGTTCTTTAAAAAAAAGGGTAAAAAAACCAGTAAAATTAATTATTGCAAATCACCTGAAGACACCACATGGTAGAAACCTAGGTTGTGTAATAACTCGTTTACAAATGAAATATATATATATATGTAAATATATAAAGGATTAATATAAGAAATAGGTTTGTCACTTAGCTGATTAATATTACTTTCAGCATCCTGACTCCAGAGTTTCATAGATGGACCTTCTGGGATTCATTCTGTCCACTCATCAGGGGATATCAACAAGTGATTTCATATACTTCTTGATTATTTTTTGTATGAATTTTTAATTAATGTTAGTTCCAGAACAGTTGTTATGGTAACAGGACTAAACTATTCAGATTAAAGTCACATGACCTTCGGTTGTTTATAACAATGCTTGCGCAAAAGGGCATAGAGAGTGGTTATCTTACTTTGTAGTGGATAGGAAATTACAAATTGAAATCGACCTTCTTCTTCACTCTTACAAAAATTCACAATGTGTTAAATTCCAGGTTTTCCCAAATAGAAAAAGGATTGACCATGTGCTAAAAGAAAAAGTCCAAACCAGATTTCGCAAGTAGGTCTTAAATTGATTTTTGACCAATGGGAGCAACTTGCAAGACTTGAGGACTTAGAGATCCAGTGCGAAATTCAAAAAGACAATAAAAGGCTTAGATCAGCACCAGTCAAGAGTCAGTTTCAGGGATGGAAGCAGCAAAGGCAACAAACTAAAATGTAACGAGAGAAGCTTCAAGCTGACCCGGACATTCGCCCTCTTTTTCTTTCTTTCTCGTGTGCTGATTTCTTTTACTTCTTCTTCTCCATCCAAAGACATTCCTACCAAAGAAACACATACATATGTACATACGCTCATACTATTCTTTCAACAATTACTACTATGAAAATTTTATACAAATCTTGATACCTTTAACTTTATCATTGAACACAAACTCTACCCTTAACTCTACCCTTAACTCTACCCTTAACTTCTTTAATAATTTTTCTAATTGCACATTAACTTCTACAACTTGTGTTATTCTTTCTTTTTAATAAATTTCTATTTTAAAATGCAAAATGTATATTTTTATTCTTACGCTATTCCATACAATTCCACACATTTCAACCTGCCGACAACCAACCTTCTGATAAAAACCTTCTAATGATAACTCTGAATAATTTGTAAGCTGTAGGGAGTTCGGTTATGTATGACACAAGGCTGAATTAAGTAAAATTAACTCATTTCCTACAATTACAACTTCACTAGGTTCACACTCCACCCACGTCTATTGTACAGGTGTAGAGGCTCATCCCTTGTTCCCTGTTTAGGATGTGGTTTCCAGCTTTCTCTTTTCCAATCTTCTCACTTTGTTTTTTTTTCAATTGGAGTAGATAGACTAAACTATCGCCCGGTTCACAATCCACCCACGTCTATTGAACAGGTTAAGAGGCTCATCCCTTGTTCCCTGTTTAGGATGTGGTTTCCGGCTTTCTCTTTTCCAATCTTTTCACTCTTACGTAGCCCCCCGCACATCAGTGGCATTACCACCTTGCTTGAGGTGATATGATTAAAAAAAAAAAAACCTTTTTGAAAATGGTTATAACAGGTGACAAATCATAGATCTATAGCTGTGATCCTGAAACCAACTCTCAAATTTCACATTAGAAGACCCCAACTTCTCTGAGACTGAAGAAAGCACAAATGAGTTTAAGCGATGTGAAGACACTGCTGACAGTTTTCTTCAACTATAAAGGCATTGTTCACCATGAGTTTGCTACACTTAGTCAGGCATTAAACAAGGAGCACTCCCGTGATGTGCTGCAATGTTTGCAGAATTTAGTTTGTCAGAAAAGAATAGAACTGCTCAGTATCCGGTAAGTGATAACTCTACCATGACAATGCAGCTGCTCATTCAGCATGGCTTATGCAGCAGTTTTTGGCTAACACAAACATTCCCTAAATCTGACAATTACTATATTCCTCAGATTTCATCCTAGCAACTGTTTCCTCTTCTCAAGTTAACAACTCTTATTAATATAGGAGGGAGAATCCATTATCTGAGGAATAGGTGTGTTTCACCATAACACTTTTACACCTAGTTTTAAATAACCTGATAACCCGAGTCATGTTCTTAAATAGCAGTGTTTAAGCAAGACTTTAGAAGAAAAGTTAATTGAGCATAGAAGATAGTTTTGCACAACACCACACATTGCTACAAAGCCAAAACATCAAACTGAAAACCCAAGACATGTTCTTAAATAACCTCGTTTGATTAAGATCTTCATATAGAGGTGATGCATTGCACCAAACACATTCAGAAATATCTAAACTGACAGATGTATAGAACTGCTTCTCAAGATCAATGATGAAAAATGGCTTTGAGCAAGTAAAACCTGAGGGTCTTGGCAAAGATCATTTTTCTTTGAACCTTGTGGACTGGCACTATAGAATCATAAAGAAAAGTGCTAAATAACAGAAACCACATCACTCGAGGACTACCAACAGTAGCAACAATAAAATGGATAGAACATGTAAATCTTAGCAAAAAATGACATAATATAGATGTTGGCATTCCACACTAATTAAAACAAAGACCAGGAAGGAAACCAATACATAAAGGACCTATAAGAGCTACTGGGCTTGAGAAACCTATTTTCCTGAAAAAAGAAAAATTTTATAAATTTCAGCTGAAAGCAGTACTGGTTGCTCGGTCAATGATTGCTAAATATTTCCTTGTAGGGAAATGGCTAATATTACAGAAAATATATAATTTCTTTTTAATTGATTCACCCCATGCAAGGTAGTAGATGTCACGGGTATGCAAGGGAGTTACAAGTGTGAAGAGCCAAAAAAAAAAAAAGACAAGATACAGGGGGTGGAGTTCAGGAAAAGGATACGGGAAAGATAATCAAGGGGATAAAAGATGGCAGTTGACGTTGCAGACTCTTGGAGATTGTAGCTACCAGGAAAGCAAGTGTACAGAAGGGACTTCCAAAGACGGGAGGTAGAAAAGACGGTTGCATTTGACCGTTTTCACTGTAAAAGGGTTGGACCTTGTTGCCAGTCTAGTAGCACGAGTAAATTTGTGCAGAGGGGGCACTAGGGAGATAAGATCGTCAGAGCAGAAGCCATGATAATATTTGTAGAAGAGACAGAGGGAAGCCACATCCCGTCGATGAGAAAGTGACTCGAGTCGAGTTGCCAGATCGAGATCGATTATATTGCAGATACTCCTTTGAATTTTTTGGAGTACCCCGAGGTGAATAGCAGGAGCGTACGACCAGATATGGCAACAGTATTCAATGCTCAGACGAATGGTAAATTTGTACATTTGCGAGATGAAGAAGTGTTCTACTCTGTCCTATCGGACTGAAACCAGTGAAGTAATGCATATCGTCAAACTGCCCAATCTAAGGGTTGAACTTATTTACTAAATATGTATGTGTGCGTGTATACACGTGTATATGTAATTTATAGATTTTTTGATTGATCGGTTGTGTTAGACTAGAGGAAAGGATTTTTAAAGCTGTCACCAATATACTCAGTTGGCTTCACTATTCACTAACCAGAACGTATTTTATTTTCTTCAGACTATTTAATGATTCATCTTGATTCATTTAAACTCTTTACTTCTCTGTTTCATTGTTTCATATTTATATATATATTATTTTTTTAATCATGTCACCCCAAGCAAGGCATTCCACTGCCACTATAGCGCAGGAGGTTACATAGAGCGATTGGGTATGGGAAATGCCAGAAGGAGGGTGGTAGACGACTTAGGATGTACATAGGGAGACAGTTGGAGAGAGTGGGTGTGAGTTAGTGTGTTAGGAGGTGTCTATTGACCTTACATTTAAACTCCTGGAGGTTGTAGCTGTCGGGGAAGCAAGCATGCGGTAGGGAATTCCACAGGCAGGAAGTGCGAGGAAAGAAGCTGTTGGAATAGAAATTGCGGTTACATTTCATCGGTTTCACTGTAAAAGGGTGGGACCTAGTTGCCAATCTAGTATCTCGTGCAAATTCATCTAGGGGGCACCAGTGATTTAAGTTCGTCAGAGCAGAAGCCATGAAAGTATTTATAGAAGAGGCACAGCTTCCTCCTGCTTTCCTGCCTGTTGGAAGTCTTCTTCTGTGGTTCCAATATTCAAGAACACTGGTGAACCATCGGACCCCGCAAATTACCACCCCATCAGCATTCTTCCGATCTTCGGTAAAGTGTTCGAAATCATTATCAATGCCGAGGTCGTTCAGCATCTCACGGCCCACGTGCTCCTCTCGGACAAACAGTATGGCTTCCGCTTCACCAGGTCTACTGCTGATATGCTAAGGACCATCACCGAGTATATATACCAGGCTCTCGACAAGAATGGTGAAACCCGAAACGTCGCCTTGGATATCTCTAAAGCATTCGACAGAGTATGGCATGCCGGCCTTCTATGGAAACTGCAAAGCTATGGCATAACTGAACTTTTGTTGGACTTAATCCGGTCATTCCTCTCTAACCGCACACTGAAGGTGGTATTAAATGGACATGCTTCCCAGAACTACACTATCACATTGAAATCGGTCAGTTTAGTGCCATATGTGTTACATATTTGGGCGATCATGTTTCGAAAATAGGTTTGCCATTACTTTGCCAACCAAGACTATAGGATCCAATCTGCCCTGTTATTCAACCTAAAGCTGGAGAGAGAAGAGACGGGTTATATTACATTATTATATTAAAAACTTTTCCGTTACACCCAATGGTGTGTAGGGCAGTGTTTTTGCTGTTTCCGTAACAAACTATCTTTTATGGGGCAGGGTTGTTAGCCCTGCGCCCAACCCCCAAACCTAGAGGAAGGTGATTTTCCTAGTGTAGCTTAGACGTAACACACGGCTGAAAGTAAGGGGTACCCAGTGAGGATCGGACTCACTACTCAGCCATAATGATTCTAGCAAGACGAGTTTGCTATCCATTACACCGAGGTACCCATTATTATATTAATAAGTAGTAATTAGTGGGGGATCAGTTTTTATTTCAGAAAAATAGAAAACCGATTTCTCACTTTATGCGTAGTAGAAGGTTTATGTCTCCAACTATTATATTCAGTCAGTCAGTTAAATGCCATACGTGATACACGCTTGGGCGATCATGTCTTGAAAGAGACATAACTGACTGGGCAGAAGATTACCCTGCAGTAGGTTGCCATTACTTTCTGCGGTAGACTGGTTGCCACCCGAGGCTATAGAACCCAGTTTGTCCTGCCATTTAACTCATAGCTGGAGGGAGAAGAGATAGATTATATTACATTATTATATTAAGTAACATTAGTGGGGTATCAGTTTATTACTTAATAACAATAAAATACTGATCCCCAACTCTATGTCCAGTAGAAGTTTTAATTATGTTTCCAACTATTATATTTAGTCAGTTAAGTGACATACGTGATAATACACGCTTTGGTGATCATGGCTCGAAAACGACATGACTGACTGGGCCGACGATTTTCCCGCAGTAGGTTACCGTTACTTTCTGCGGTAGACTGGTTGCCAATCAGGGCTATAAAACCCTATTTATCCTGCTATTTAACTCATAGCTGGAGAGAGAAGCGACTGATTAATATCTTTCCCGAGGGTATTTGTGCGTAAGTGAATGCAACAAATTTAACTAGAAATCGAACTCAGCTCTCCAATTTCTCGTTTTGAGCCGATATCCTCTGCTCCACTACGTACATCCGATTGGAATAATGATTCCATATGTTCACCAAGGTTAAGCAATGTTGTGGCTGGATTTGTATGTGATGTAACTGATAATGGCTAAGAATTGTTAAGCAGGACATGTTCTTTATGTGACGTATCCCTTCAGGACGTAGGCGATCATGGACTTCCACTAGACCCTGTCCCTTGTCGCTCTCAATATTTTCCCTCTTGGTCTCTCTCCCAAACTCTGGTCCGCCATCCATTTCCTCAAGCCTATCAAATATGTCTTGTGCTGTTTTCCCCTGTCTCTCTTTTTTTCTATCCTTCCTGTGACTATTAAGTTTTCCAGGCCTTTCTTCCTCATTACGTGTCGCAGGAACCTCATCTGCCTCTTCCTGGTGTTCAGTATGATTTTTCTTCTCGCTTTGCATCCTCTTCAACATCTCATCGTTGCTCATATGCTCAGTTTATGGTATCCTCAGCATCCTTCTGTAGAGCAACATTTCTGCTGCCTCAAGCCTCTCCTTCATCCTTGAAGAAATCGTTCAACATTCGCTGCCATACAGAAGGACGGACATCACAATCAAGCAGTCTTTTCTTTGTTTCCAATGAGATTTTCCTGTTTCTCAGTACATTTGATTAGCTTTCCAAATGCGTCCTTGGCCATCAGGCCAATGCGTCTTAGGATCTACATGTCCCACTTTCTATCCTCTGTCAGAACACTTCCCAGGTATTTAAATTTCTTTACTCGTTTTATTTTAATTTCTCCGACCTGTAATTGGCATTTTTGGGATCTCCTTTTTGCTGATGACCATACATTCCGTTTTCTTGAAGTTTATGCTCGGTCCTTTCTTCTCGCTTTCTTTTGCTACCTTCTGAAGGATGTCTTGCATTTTCTTTTCCGTGTCTGCTATCGGCACTTTGTCAATTTCCGCTAGCTTTGTCATATTCATTTATGCGTGAATACCCTTGAGAAATGTATAAATCCACCTAATCTTCCCCTAGCTATGGGCTAATTAGTAAGACTTGTATCCCCAAATCATTATTACCTCAGCAAAAAAAAAAAAAAAGAAAAAATGAGATACACAGAATCTAATAATATTTTATGGCTTTAAATAACCTTCAAAGGGTTGATAACCCGTAATAAACAAATCGATCAATCAATTATATTTCTAATCTTACTTTTATTTTTTGGCATCATTTCTATTTTAAACGTTTATCTTTTTTATTCCTTCTTTTCTTTCATTTTTTTTTTTTTCATCAATCCACATGTTTTTCCCTCTTTCTCCTGTTTATTTCTCGGTCTTCAACTTTTCTTTCATTCTCTCATTCTTCACTTTTATTTATTTATTTTTTTCGTTTTTACAAATCTCTTAAATTAGCTTTACACATATTTTCTTTTTATCTCTTTTTTTTTTTTTTGCTTTACCGGTATTTCTCTCTACTCTCTTTATCAATAAATAGATCTTTTGCAATGGGTTATCAATAAATCAACGAGAAACAGTTATTTGTGAATCTCAAATATTTAACCCAATTAGTTTAATGTTTCTGAATATAATTTTTGTCTAGTTTTTCATGTAAACATACAAGTTTTTTTTGTTTTTTTAATGAAAAACGGGTAGGACCATAACACACGGGCGTAAAAATATTTGAAGCCACCTTAATTCTTCTTCTTCTTCTTCTATGTGCTCTGTCCCTTCAGGACGTAGGCGATCATGGTTCTCCACGTCTCCCTATCCCTTGTGGCTCTTTGTATGTTTGCTCCTATTACTCCTGGCAACCCCCGTTCCGTCATCCACCCAATCAGGCCCTGCAAATATGTTATCCGCTGCCTTCCTCTGTCTCTCTTTCCTTCTATCTGGCCAGTCAGTATCAGGTTCTCCAAGCTCTCCTTCCTCATTGCATGTCCCAGGAACTTCATTTGTCTCTTCCTGATGCTCACTATTAATTTCCTTTTTGTTACCATTCTTTCCAACACCTCATCGTTGCTTGCATGCTCAGTCCACGATATCCGCAGCATCCTTGAGTAGAACCATATTTCCGCTGCTTCCAGTTTTGTCCTCATTTTTGATGACACTGTCCAGCATTCACTGCCGTATTGAAGAACTGACATCACATAGCAATCCAGAAATCTTTTCTTTGTTTCTAGTGAAATTTTCCTGTGTTAGTACTTTACTCAGCTTCTGGAACGTGTCCTTTGCCATGCCAATTCGCCTTCGGATCTCCGTGTCGCACTTTCCATCTCCTGTTAGAACACTTCCTAGATATTTAAATCTTTGTACTTGCTTTATTCTGGTATCCCCCACCTTTATTTGGCATTTTGGGTTGCACCTTTTGCTGATGACCATGCATTCAGTTTTCTTACTGTTGTCAATTTCACCCCCAACTCAAGGATAATTAACAGCTTGCATTTCACGATTTTTGAAAGCCAGGATTTAAGTCACGGCATTTTTGCTAATACCGTATACCTGTACCTGTACCTGTACCTGTTTCACACTGGGTCAGGTTGAGCCGGATTCCTCCCAAGCGATGGGGAAAGATTCGTTGGGATTTGTTTAAGGGAAGGGTCCAAAGTCCTACCCTGTATAGATCTCAGGCATTTTTAATTATCCCGCAACAGGCTGCCAATACCTACTGCGGTAGACTGGTTGCCAGCCAAGGCTATAGAACCCAATCTGCCCTTTTATTTAACCCATAACTGGGGGGGGGAAAGAAAATACTTTTCCCAACTGTATTAGCGCGTAAGTGAATGCAGGGCATTCGACTGGAATTCGAACTCTGCTCCCCGATTTCTCTTTTCGAAGAAGATATCCACTGCACCAAAACGTATATCCGTCAAGACTAATACTGGGAGTGGTGGTGTTCTTCTGTAATCTAGCTGCTTGGAGGCATGGTCGGGTGGCCAGTTTGAGATCGGGGGTTCTGTTGTACGATGCGTTATGGTGATCAGGCGTCCGCACTAAGCCTGACATCAATATGGCTGGCTGGAGAAAACTTCAGCTGATCAGGTTGACTAACGAGGGCCGGCCCGGTCGAGGGCGGAAACGCGGCTACTACTGTATGGTAGATGATAGAGCATCTTAAGCATAGGGACGTGATGTGACTTCCTTTTGTTTCTTCTACAAATATTTTCACGACTTCTACTCAGACGAGCTTATTTCCACATAAATTTTCCCCAGTTATGGTACAGTGGATATCGGCTCGGAACGAGAAACCGGGGAGCCGAGTTCGAATTCCAGCTAAATCCATTGTATTCACTTACGCGCAAATACCCTTGGGAAAGGTATTAATCCGTCTCTTCCTTCCAATTATGGATTAAATAGCAGGACAGATTGGGTTCTATAGCCTTGGTCGGCAACCAGTCTACCGCAGAAAGCAATGGCAACCTACTGCGGGATAATCTTCTGCCCAGTCAGTCATGTCTCTTTCGAGACATGATCGCCCAAGCGTGTATCACGTATGGCACTTAACTGACTAAACTGGCAACTAGGTTCCACTCTTTTATAATTAAAACAGTGAAATATAGCCGTCACTTCTACTCCATTAGCTTCTTTTCTCGCACTTTCCGCCCTGTGGAACCCCCTTCTGTATACTTGCTTCCTGGATAGCTGCAATCTCCAAGAGTTTAAATGCAACGTCAATTGCCATCTTTTATCTCCTTGACTCCCATTCTTCTCTTATCCTTTCCCCAACGCCCTTCATATCTTGCTCTCCTCCCATTTCGATCTACTCTCACGCAACTCTCTTCCCACCAGTGTTCCTATCCTTCTCTTATCCATTCTCTGACACCCCCTGTAACTTGTTCCTCTTTCTCACCACTCTCCTCTCATGTAACCCCCTGCGCACCAGTAGCAGTACTGCCTTGTTTGGGGTGAAATGATTATAAAAATGATATCTGTCCTTGCGTCTGAGATGGGGTAGTTTTTACATTGTTCGTACTACCGTCTTCATTTTCTCGCAATTCCCACCTGTGGAATTCCCTTCCATAGACTTGCTTCCCTGACAGTTACAATCTCCAAGAATTTAAATTCCAATGTCAATTGCCATCACTTATCTCTTTGACTCACATCCTTACCCTGACAACCCTTGTATCATGTTCTTCTTCATTTCCATTCTACTCTCACGCAGCTCTCTTCACACCAGTGTTCTTATCCTTCTCTTATCCATTCTTCGACACCCCAGGTAATCTGTTTGTCTTTTTATTCGCTCTCCTCTTAGTCTTATGTAACTCCCTGCTCACCTGTGGTACTACTTTCTTGCTTGGAGTGTAACGATTATAAAAAAAATAATGATGCTATAAAAAGTTTGTCCAAAATACTGGGCCACCAGCAAAATATTTCACCTTTCAACTCATTTCTTAAAATAAAAAGAATTTTTTTTTTCAAAAAAGTGATCATTATTATTACAGAAAATAAAAAACATCAAAGTATGAAGTTAGTAATTAGCATTTCTGTCTCAATTCTATGTGGCATTGAAGAGTAAACAGTCCAGATTTTCTTATTGAGAATTTTTCTTCTTCGTAGTAATTCCAAAGATCTTGGAGATTGCGTTGTTTTCATTAGAGCATTTGTTTCTTTATTTCTCAACACAATGGTTCAATTATATTTGAGATCTGGACTTTGTGCTGAGCAGTCTTCCAAAAGCTGAACCCCTTCATCCACAAGAATTTTTTTTGTCATGTGATGTGTCGCAAGAGTACCATCATGCGGAAAAAATTCTTCATTTTCATAGTCTGGCAGGATATTAGACCATAGGAAACTAATATTGTTTTTGCTGTTTAGGTTTCCATCAATTTTTACCAATTGTCTTCTTGTTCTTTTGAGACAGCCTCACACTGTTACGTGCCCACCATCAAATTTTACAGTCTTTGTGGTACAGCTTGCATTTTTTTCCTTTCTCTCGCTGTTTTTCTTACATATTCTCTTGTCATAGAATGCAACTTCATTTTACATTAACAACTACAATTTATTTTTGTCACATGACTTTTTTCTGCGTTCTATTCGCTAGAAACAAAGAGGAGAGTACTGGATTGCCATGTGATGTCGGTTCTTCAATATGGCAGTGAATGTTGGACAATATCAACAAAGATGACGGGAAAACTTGAAGCAACTGAAATGTAGTTCTAAAGAAGCATACTGGATATAAAGTGGGGGGTCAATTCCATATTAAACTCAATATATAAACTGACCCTTCACTTTGTGGTCGCAGCAATTTCCATACATTTATACTCCTGAGATCCAAAAGCACAAGCATGCATTCCAGGATCTGAGAAGAGTATTGAGAAACAGGACAATTTCGCTACAAAACAAAGAAGAGAGGACTGGATTGCTATGTGATGTCGGTTCTTCAATATGGCAGTGAATGTTGGACAATATCTTCGAAGATGAAGGAAAAACTTGAAGCGGCTGAAATGTGGTTCTACAGGAGGATGCTGCGGATATCGTGGACCGAGGATGTGAGATATAATAAGGTTTCGGAAAGGATGGAAGCGAAGAGGAAATTAATACTGAGCATCAGGAAGGTCCCTAAAGTTCCTGGGACATGCAATGAGGAAGGAGGGCTTGGAGAACGTGATACTAACAGGCCAGATAGAGGGGAAAAGAGACAGGGGAAAGCCGCGGATAACATATTTGAAGGACCTAATCAGGTGGATGACGGAACGAGGGTTGCATGGTGTAACAGGAGAAAGTGTGCTAAGAGCCACCAGGGATAGGAAGATGTGGAAAGCCATGATCGCCTATGTCCTGAAAAGACAGGGCACATAAAATAAGAAGAATGTTACACGTTATTTTGACCAATTCAGTTTTCTATTCGGGTGTTTTTTAATTATGTTTTTGTCTTTTGCTGCTATTCCCTCGTTCAATTTGTTTTTCATAATTTCCATACTATTCCGCGTACTGTATCAACTAAAACCTCACTGTTAAGATAATATTCACTTCTCACTTGTCTGGCTGTTAATTTTGGATTACCTACTGAGACTTTAGGAAGTTTTATTTCTATTATAGTGGAACATACTGCCATCCCTGAGAATAGAATAATCTACTTTATAAAAGACGGTAACGAGCGGTACGTGGATGGAAAAGGTCCTAGGCATTCGCCTGGCTGCTCTATGACACAGTCAGCTCTCTGCCTTCGGGTAGAGGGCGCTCTCTGCTTCCGAGCAGAGAGCACAAACCCAGTCGTGGTTCCGCGGAAGGGTAGAACCACGACTGGGGAAAAATAGACAGACATTTTTTGGCCCGGCTATATGGCCGGGAATACCCACTATAAAATGACCATGTGTCACATCTGGCCTTGCGTGGGAAGGCTAGTAAATACGGAAAAGGTCTTAGGCGAAGGCATGCACTATTCGATAATCAATTCCGCTCCAACCCGTGTCTTGCCTATTTGTGTATTATTGTTAATTGTACCTTAGTACAATAAATCTGTATGTCTTATTCCTGGTGTGGAGTTCCATTCTTCAACTGATCATTTTATACTGTATTCCTTTTCGGGATATATCAATTTCATTTTCCTTGTCTGACTCTTGTGGTCTTCTTTGCACTTAAAAACTTCCATTAGAACAAAGGTCTTTTTTATAGTTTGAACACGGTTTTAGGAAAATCCTCAGCTACCTGGCTATTTCTCATTAAGTCATTTTCTTCTTTAAAGACACAATTTTCATTGTTGTTTCAGCAGAAATTTTAGCCATCATTTCAGTCTCAAAAAGCAAGCTAATGTTCTACACCAATGGAGAACACTCATGTTAATAAGATGGGAGAACTCCTAATTCGAAATAGATAGTTAATAATCAAAAATGGTAAAAATATAAGCAAAGAGAAAAAGAAACTAAACGTCAAATTAATTGGCTAGATCAGTGGTCGCCAACCATTGGTCTACAGACCACTAATGGCCCGTGCAAAATGTTTCATGGTCCACAGAAAAGTTGGGACATTATTACAATTTTTAAGAAGCAACAATATATTTGTACGAAAAGACATTTTCATCTGCCACAGCAATTAAAACTCGATACCAGTCTCGGCTTGAACAAAACACAGCTTTCCGTCTTGCAGTGACGTCATTCGCGCCAGAAATCCAAAGACTGATTTCAAACAAACAGGAACAAATATAACATTAAATATATGTAATCTATATAAAAGGCAATCTGTGAGTCTGTGTGTGACTGTTCCCTATGCACGCCTACATTTTTTAAGTACGCCATTCAAACTTTCTAGGAACACATATCTACAGGGAAGCCAGGTCGACACATACTTTTTTAAAAATTTTCCCTTTCGCACTTTTTGGCCAATGGAGTCGATTGTTTACATTTGCTCCGTAAAACATCTAAGATCTAAGATGGTTGCTAAATTCCTCACAGAAATCAAATCATATGTGTCAAACGCGACTAAAATATTTTTTTATTAAAAAAAATGAGCTTTTATATTTAATTTTTATTCCGACGTTGTAAAAATTCATTTGGTCAACAAAAAATGTGAATATTTTTCCCCGTAATTTTGAAACGAAAGAAATATTTTAAAAAAGTGTTTTTTTTTTTCAAACAAAAACAAAATATGTAAAAAAAAAAGTGCCAATGGTTAATTTAATTATTTAAGTCTTTTTTTTTTCAGATATAATATTTCATACTTTAGAAAATAAAATAATTGTGTTGAAACAGATTAACTGAATTTGGTCTTGTTAGTAGATAGCCCACTATAAGAGGGGTATAAAACAAGAAAATCAAATTGTGTATAGAAACAACATATATATATATATATATATATATATATATATATATATATATATATATCAATTAAGTTTTTTACAAATAAAAGTAATGTCTTTTGGTTAATACAAAGGTCGTTAAAAATGTTCATAGCAGTAATTCCCGAAAAGAGTTTGTGCGTATGTATGTGTGTGCGTTCGTTTGTTAGGAGTGTCTTTGAAGTCTCCGCTCGGTTCTTTGGGTACCGGTCAGTTATTAAGTGGCTCAGTGAACAGCGAAGAAGAAGATGAGAGAAAAAGGAGAGGCAACATAATACGATCGCTTGACGTTTGTCAAGGGACGTGTTAATTATGCTTGTATTTTCTCTACTGGCCATTGTTTTCTTGTGTCGTCCTTTTATTTTCGTTTTCGGGGCTCCGAACAAGTCATTTGGGAATTCACACCCGGATTTGATTCTGGGCTTCCCATTGGACGATAAACAAAATTCACGTCGGCTCGCGAAAAGGGTCCGTAAAATAAATTTGATATTTATTTATTTTTGGTTTTTCCATCGGAACTTTTGCGTGGAGCCCAGATGCTCAAAGACCGGTTTTGATCATTTGCTATCTGGACCTCTGAGAGCAAACATCCAGTCCATCGCTTGCTACGTATCACCACAAATTCATTGCATTCAATTACCCGCAAATACCATTGGAAAAGTTATATAGCCATCGCTTCTTCCTCCAGCTACGGGTTGAATAGCAACTAGTTGGTTAGCAACTAGTCTACTAGAAAGAGAAAGAAATGACAGCCTACAGCGGGAAAATCTTCTGCCTAGTTAGTCATAGCTCTTTCGGAATGAGAAATCAGAGAGCTGAGTTCCAATTCCAGTCGGGTTCATTACATTACTTACGCACAAATACCCCTAGGAAACATAGGATTCTCTTCTCCCCACAAACTATAGGTTGAATAAATAGCAGGGTGTATTGGGTTCTATAGCCTTGTTTGGCAACCAGTTTACCGCCGAAAGAAATGGCAGCCTATTGTGGGATAATCCTCTTCCTAGTCAGTCATAGATTGAATAAAGACATGATCGCCCAAGCTTGTATCAGATATGGCATCTAAATGTCTTCATCTGTTCTCTTTCCACTTTTCAGTTGAATGGCACGATATATTGGGTTCTACAGCCTTGTTTTGCAACCAGTCTACCGCCGAAATAATGGCAACCTACTGTGGGAAAATCTTCTGCTAGTCAGTCATGGATCGAAAGGAACATGATCTTCCAAGCGTTCATAACGTATGGCATTAAACTGTCTTTTCTCCCTCCACCCATCGGTTGAATAGCAGTAGATATTGAGTTCTATAGCCTTTGTTGGCAACCAGTCTACTACAAAAAGAAATGGCAACCCACAGCGGGAAAATCTCCCAACGATTCACTCATGGATCGAAAGATGTATCACGTATGGCACTTAACTGACTGACTGATATACCCAAACACATATATAAAGAAAAAAATTAAATTTAAAAATTTAAACTTTCAGCATTTCCTTCAAGCATATGCGTATTTACATCGACAGAAACGTCACTAATTAAGTCCTAAAGGTCAAAAAGCATCACACGAAAAAGTTTTCCTTCTTTGTCATTAATTTTCCTAACACTGTTCTGGCATATAAAAATTAATGTCATTTTCTCCTGCATTTATCGAATATACTTTAAATACAATTACGGAGGGAAGTACTTAAACATAATCATTTATAGGGGTATTTTTTATATGTTTGCAAACATAAGTACACAGTGGGGTACCATTTTGGGTGTGTTTATATTTATTTCCCTGTATATATATATATATATATATATATATATATATATATATATATATATATATATATATATGTCCCCTTTCTGATCAGAGTACAATTAAACAACATTTCTTAGAAAAACATAGCCATGTAGGTAATATCGGACAAATTTTAGTCAAAAATACAATAATCCTCACTCATACACACAGTAAAAAGAACCTTCAGATATTGGAGGCCATCTACATTGAATTCAAACAACCCACACTTAATAAAATCACGTTTAAATATATGGTCCTGTTAACATTTTCAGCTCTCACGCGAGGTGCCGTCATAGAACCGCATCGCAAATTTACGAACTGCGTTTGCTATTTGGTAACTGTCATCGTTGCTTAGCAAAGTTTTATGTCAACACAAGATAAAATCGTCTTTGATGGTGGGTGTTTTTGTGCTAACGTCCTTGTAACCTTTCTGAAGATGGCTCATGTGAACCGAAAGCTTAGATCCAACTTAATAAAAAATTATTCAAATGTTGGAGAATTTTTGTCTTTATTTTCACCTGAAATTAAAGCCAAAATACGATGTTTAGAACGGCTCATGATTAAACACAACAAACATTCATTGTCTCTTATATTTAACAGTATATGTTTAGAATATATATATATATATATATATATATATATATATATATATATATATATATATATATGTTCCAAACAGAAATATGGGTTGTTAGGTAAAAAAAAAGTGAGAGAAGCTGTGAAAACTTTGTTTAAATTGTAGATATTTATTATTAATATTAATCACCTTTTGTATAATACATTCTTCTTCTACTTTGTGCCATGCCCTTTCAGGACGTAGGCAATAATGGCCCTCCACGTCTCCCTATCCCTGGTGGTTCGTAGCATGCTTTCTCCTGTTAGCCCACTCAAACCCCATTGTCATCCACTTGCTCAGGCCCGTCAAGTATGTTACACGCTGCTTTCCCTTGTCACTCTTTCTGACATGTGAGTATCAGATCCTCCAAGCCTTTTTTCCCCATTACCTGCCCCAGGAACTTTAGCTGTTTTTTCCTGATGCTCAGCACTAATTTCCTTTTCGTTTCCATCTTTTCAAAAGTCTCATCATTGCTCACATGCTCGAGCCATGATATCCTCAGCATCAATCTGTAGAACCACATTTCAGTTGCTTCGGATTTTTTCCTTCGTCTTTGATGATATTGTCCAGCATTCATTGCCATATTGAAGAACTGACAACACATAGCAATCCAGTACTCTCTTCTTTGTTTCTAGCGAACTTTTTATGTCGCTCAATACTCTACTCAGCTTCCCCATGGCAATTCGCCTTCGGATCTCAGTGTTGCACTTTGCGTCTTCCGTTAGAACACTTCCCAGGTATTTAAATTTTTATACCTGCTTAGTATCCTCCACCGGTTATGGGTTAAATAATAGGATACATTGGGTTTTTTAGCCTTAGCTTGCAACCAGTCTACCGCAGAAAGTAATGGCAACCTACAGCTGGATAATCTTCTGCCCAGTTAGTCATGTCTCGAAAGAGTCATGATCGCCCAAAGCGTGTATCACGTATGGGATTTAACTGACTGAGGTCATTCGCGACTGTGTTGTATTGAAGTCTGGGTGCTGCAGTAGGCTTCTTCACTCTCCGAAGTTTCACCCTTAGTTTGCAGATGACTGGGAGATGGTTGCTTCCACAGTCGGCACTTGGGTAGGTTTTGCACTGAACCACTGCGTTCCTGAATATCCTGTTTATGTAATCAATTTGGTTTTTCGTGTCGTCTCCTGGGCTTCTCCATGTCCATAAGCGTCTTGGGTGTTCTTGAAACCAGGTATTAGTTATTACCTGGTCATTTGCTGTACCACTGGACCCATTTTTCTCCTGGATCTTTGCGGAATCCTAACCAAAATACTAGTTGTCTCCTCTTCTCTCTTTTTGCCTACCTTGGCATTCTAATCTTACATGATGATTCTAATTTCTTGGGTTTTACACTGAGCCTTGGCATTGTCCAGTGTGGAGTAGAAAGAATATGTCTCTTCCTCAGTGCTGTGCGTTGTTGGTGCGTAGACTATCATAACAACTATGTTGAAGTGTTTCCCTTTCAGTTCGACCAAGAAAACTCTTTCGGATAACTGGCAGTATCCCAGAAGGCATTTCTTCATTTCTTCGTTTAGTTTTAAGCCGACTCTCTTTTCATTATTTTACCTCCTGTGGTTATCGTTTCTGAAGTCTCGTTAGGCCATCGAATTTCGCATATTCCCAGAATATTGATGTTCAATCTGCGCGTCTCCTGGTTGACATTCTCGAGTTATCCACAAAGTGACCATAACAGTAGTTATATCCAGTCCAAAGTTATGTCTCTTTAGGCGAATATATATATATATATATATATATATATATATATATATATATATATATATAGTTAGTTAGTTAGTTAGTTAGTTTTTGGTCATAATGAAATTAAACCAGTACACGGTTGTATGAAAAAGAGGTTTACGCATTTATATTGTTGAACTTTTGAATATCATTTAATACCTTTATTTTTATAATAACTAAAGTAAGTCAAATGCTTAGATCATAATATTTGGACAGATACTATTTTCGTTTAACAGCAAGACACGGAAAATAATCTGCCAAGAAAAAAATTGATTAGAAATATAATAGATGTTCCATATTTAAAGATAGATACACACAAGTACACAGATACACACTCAAGGACACACACACACACACACAGAGGCAGTCAGATACACTCACGCACAGAGACACACACAGACAGACACACACACGAATGCACATGCACACAGACAGACGCACACATGCACAGGCACACATACACGCACACACATGCACACAGACACACACAAGCACACACACTCCAACACACGCATATAGAAACACACACATGCACACACACGTATATATGCTTATATGTATGTTTAGGAATATACTTATATATGCATTATATACGTGTGTGTGTTTGCGTCTGTGTGCGTATGTTTGTGTGCGTGTGTTTGTGTTTGTGTGTGTATGTGTGTGTGTGTGTTTGTGTGCGTATGTTTGTAAAGATTCATTTTGTCTGATTAAATGAATATATATGTATAAATAGAATGATATTATATCTAATATTATATGAATATATATATATATAGGCTTGATTAAAACCCATGTTTGGACTGGAGGCCATTCGTGGTCGAGCTATCTAAGACGTTGCTAGATCAAATGGTAGTTTCCCCTATGTAGATAGGGGTCGCAGGTTCGAATCCTGCCGAATATCACACATTTTCGTAACAATATATATATATATATATATATATATATATATGAATAGAATAAGTAAAAATTCATCTTGTCGGATTTTTATACAGTTATTCAACTCATTTATGCAGTTATTTCTTTGAGCATTATTTTTAATCGATACTCGTATTTGAGTAGATATTCTGTTGTTAATCAAGCAGTTTATCTTCATTTCTACCGGCCTGATTAATTATGATAAATTATGTACGAAAATGTGCGTCATTCGGTAGGATTCGAACCTGCGACCCCTATCAACATAGGAGAAGTCACCAATTGATCTGGTGCATCTTAGACTGCCCGACCACGAACGATTCCACTGTCTAATCGATGTCAAATCAAGCCTTATATAATACGATTTTCGATTCTACGCAAATAGCCATCTCTGCTCTAATGTCAACAAATGTAAACAAACTTTATGAATAGTATGCGTGTAACTTTAGTTATATCAATGGCTTGCCGCTCGTATCTGAGTACACCTGTCTACTAGGATGGCTAGCTTATTCCTGTTGCAGATACCTGCTTAGGCACATTTATGCTTGTTCAACACCCACAGCAACCACTTGTGGTTTATGCTGCAACTATGCTGAGCAAAACTTAGTTAAAATTTCTGGGTGGGAGTGTATTATTTGGTATGATCAACAATCTGAACAAGGCCAGTACTCTTGAACCATCGGTCAATGATTAAGCATTCTTAAGCATTGAATAATCTTGAATCTTTACTGGCAGCAAACGGCCTGCATACGGACAGGTAACGACCTCAGTAGATACACAAAGATAGAAAAAGGCGTAAGACAAGGATGTGTCTTTTCACCGGATTTGTTCAACCTATACAGCGAGAATATTTTGAGGACCCTAGATGACACGCCAGGATTTGTTATTGGAGGCCACAACCTGAACAACATAAGATATGCGGACGATACAGTGCTGATTGCGGACACAGAAAGGAAACTACAAGACCTCATACAGAAAGTAGCAGTGGAGAGTGACAAGAAGGGACTACAAATAAACTTCAAGAAAACTGAGTGCATGGTCATCAGCAAAAGATACAACCCAAAATGCCAAATACAGGTGGGGGATAACAGAATCAAACAAGTCCAAGAATTTAAGTACCTAGGAAGTGTTCTAACAGGAGATGGAAAGTGCGACACGGAGATCCGAAGGCGAATTGGCATGACAAAGGACGCATTCCAGAAGATGAGCAAAATACTAACACACAGGAAAATCTCAATAGAAACGAAGAAAAGAGTGCTAGACTGCTACGTGATGTCAGTTCTTCAATACGGCTGTGAATGCTGGACAATATCATTGAAAATGAGGACAAAACTGGAAGCGGCCGAAATGTGGTTCTACAGAAGGATGCTACGGATATCGTGGACTGAGCATACAAGCAACGACGAGGTGTTAGAAAGAATGGCAACAAAAAGGAAATTGATTCTGGGCATCAGAAAGAGGCAGCTGAAGTTCCTGGGACATGCAATGAGGAAGGAGAGCCTGGAGAACCTCATACTGACTGGACAGATAGAAGGAAGAAGAGACAGAGGAAGGCAGCGGATAACATATTTGCAGGGCCTGATCAGGTGGATGACGGGACGGGGGTTGCCAGGAGCAACAGGAACAAACATACTAAGAGCCACAAGGGATAGGGAGACGTGGAGAGCCATGATCGCCTACGTCCTGAAGGGACAGGGCACATAGAAGAAGAAGAAGAAGAAGAAGAAGAAGAAGAAGAAGCATTCACTGTGACGTCTGTAAGTAATACTCTGAAGAATTTTTTCTAGACTGCTTGGAGTTCTTTATTTAAACTTTTAGACTAGTCCATTTGTGTCAACGGCGGGAGGGTTGCTTACTTTACAACACAAAACGATCTCAGTGAGATTTAAATTCAGCTTGGAAAGTGAACATTCCCCCTCACCTGGCCATATACCCATTTTAATTTTATACAAAGATGTGAAATGGATCAAAACTTATTTTTGAAAGTCTGATTAGGGCTGGAATAAAATACACTTTACCCACAAATTAGGAGGAAAAATTAGCTTTTAATCTACAATTCAAAATTGGAATTAAAGTAAAAAATAAAGAAAGAAAGAAATAAAGAACCAAAGCAAATGAACTTTATATCCTAGAAGATTAAAACACTGACTGAGTGATTCAAAAAGGCGATTTGACCTCAAGACTAAGAGTTTTGTTTAATGGCATATCAACCTCTGTGGGTTACTTTAATGCCAAAAAGGTGGGAATTTAAGGTTTTTTTTAAATGTTCAGTCATAGTGTTGATTTAGTCAGATTTTAATTATTTATTTTATTGTTTTAAAAAACTGAAGATGACTTTTTTCCTCCAAAAATGTATTATGGCAATAATTTTTTTCCTTCAAAGATGTATTGTTGATAATATTTTTCCTTCAAAAATGCATATTTTTCTATAAAAGTCTATTTTGATGTATATATTTCTATAAAAGTGTATTTTTATATGTTCATAGTGTTTTGACCTCGTTTTGAGGGTTAACTATTTACCCATAGCTGGGACCCTAACAGATGCTACCACTCCGAATCAGGGTGGACCTGAGAACACAGCAATTAAGAGGTGGTTCCATTCTCCCCACAGCCTCTCAATCAGAGGCCTTACTGCTGGATGCAGTATACCATCATACCCAGGACCCCTTGATCTTTAGAGTTTTGAGTTCAATACCTAGCCACTGCAGTTGGAACAAGAACTTGGAAACTTATGTTACTAAAAGGAAATTAACTGAAACTAGATATGAGGCGTGACATGTGGAATTAGAATAATCTACTCTTGTAGAATAAATAAAAGGTTCACTTTGGAATTCTAACATGTATTGCCTGAAGAAGGTTGGTGAAAATGTTGTGAATATGGCAATAAAGATGATGACAAAGATCTGAACAATGTAAATAATGTAAATTGTTTTCTCTATCATTAACCTATTTATATCCGGAATCACTCTCGCAACCAAAAAAAAAAAAAAAAAATAGGACAGTTGGTATTAATGGCTTATATAAGGATTTATTTTTATTTTATTTCTTTATTCCCTTATTTTTTTTTTTAATTATTAAACATCTGAACCTGATGAGCGTTTTCATGGATAACTAGATAAGTCACTTGAATTTTCAATAATTGATGAATAAGCATACAAGATTTGAGTGAAAAAAAATTATAATGCAAAAAATGTCATTGAATTTGCCCCTCACAGATAACAACTACCTTTTCTATGCAAAAAAAATATTTTTTTTGCGCCCAGAGATTTTGCACCCAAATGTTTTACACATATGCACATTATAAAGTAGATAAATAAGGGTGAGCCTCTATAGGTAGCTTTGAATGATGTAGGAATACAGGTATTGCATAGCAATTCCGCAGTCTTTTCTTTGTTTAAAAAAAAAGACCATCCAATTTTTTAATACTTTGTTTAGTTTTGGAAAGACATCTTTGCTATTCCTTTGAATTTCTGTGTCACATTTTCTATCATCTGTTAAAACACTTCTAAGGTCTTTATCGTTCTGTACTTGTTTGATTTTCACATTTGCATTTAGGGCTTTTTAACTTGCTTGGTGTAGTGGTCTGCATTGATTGATTTGCTTTTTTATGACTTATCTACCCTTTGCAGGTTATTTAAAATGAGAGAATATTTTTAGATTGTGAGAATTTTATGAAGACAACATTGATTTACTGATACAAATCCTACTAATTAGCCCATAGTTGGGGGGATATGTTGGATTCATATCTTGTAAGTGAATATAATGAACCCAACTGGAATTGGAACTCGGTTCTCTGATCTCCACTCCAAGCAGTTATCCATTACAATCTTGGACATCTAAGCTTATATCTGCTAGTATTTCCAAACAGTCACTCATCTAGGTACTGACCAGGCTTGCAGTTGCCTAACTTCAGTGATCATATGATAACCTGTGTTTCAATGTGATATATAATTTTGATTTTTTACACAAAGCACGTTTTGTTGTTAGCCTCAAAGAATTCAGTAAATAAAAGAAAATAACTTAAATCCACAGATAAAATGGAAGCTGATAGGCAAGGCTAGGACCCCGAATAGCTTAAGAGACAGATGTAATCTATGTTGGATAGAAAAAATTAAAATTTTGAAATTTCAATACCAGCATATATACTTTTGAATAAACGAAGGGAGATCATTAGTATGTGTCGTCATAGAAATAAATATAAATTGCAATAATTATCCTATTCTTCCAACTAGTCACAAGGATTTTTAAAAAAATTTGGCTAAGCAGTTACTTCCCCACCACCTACCACTACTAACTCAAGGGTCAAGCCACATACCTCCCACTACCAAAGAAGAAATTACTACTAAAAATCCACTAGCTTAACCCTATAAAGACCAATACCCCCAGCCTCTTCCTTGACTAGAGCAAACCTCTGGGCCTAGAATTTTTCCTCATTCTTTGTTTATAAGGGGTTGAGAATGCATGTCTTAAAATGACATGTTGAAAATGGCTATTTCCCCTGCTAAGTTTTATCTGAATTTACACATAAATATATATATATATATCCGCAGACAGATCTGTTTCGCTGTATCACAGCTCATCAGTACGGTTAGACTCCAATTGCTTTTAACCCAGGATTGAAACCCGACTGAATTGACATCTGAAGTAAAAAATACCTAGTGAGCCAGACAGACCTACCTAGGTTTCACCTAAATGGATCGTCAGGAAAAGCTTTCCCTGACGATTCGTTTAGGTGAGACCTAGGTAGGTCTGTCTGGCTCACTAGGTATTTTTTACTTATTCCGCTCCACCTAAGTATTGAGCAGTTTTTGTTAGTTGATTACTTGTATCGGAGTTTTTCTTTGGGCTATGTGCTGACTTGGTCCAAACCCTTTTGACTGATGTTCATGTATTTAGCTCTTTATTTTTAAAACCGTTTTTTCCCTTCTTCATAAATTCACGGAAGGTTTTTCAACATGAGTATAGTTATGATCTCATTTATATATATATATATATAGAGAGAGAGAGAGAGAGTCGCCGACTGACGCCAAATCGGTCAGGTTTCGAGCCTGGGTTGTGGAGCAATCAGAGTCTAACTGTACTGATGAGCTGTGATACAGCGAAACAGATCTGTCTGCAGATGACAATAATATACATATATATATATATATATATTTATGGCAATTATCATTATTAAAATAATAGTGACATACTGTAAATTAATTGCTATAAAGTTTCAGTGTTAAAATGCTAACATCAAGCAGTAAAATTTTACATTTAACTGCCTGATGATAGTGTTTTTACATTGGAGCTTTACAGCTATGAAATTGCAGTATGCCATAATAATAATAATAATGATTACCATATATTTATTCTCTACCTTTATAGTGAGCACTTTTTAATTAATTCAAATATATTATAAATTATTGTTTTTGATTGTGCTGATGAAGCGAGAATTTTCTCGCTGAAATAGCTATTCAAAGGAATGTAAATGTTGGAATTTATTGATATAATATACATATTTAGCTCTGTAAATAGATAAAACTATTTACATTGAGCCCTCCACCTGGATCATATTTTTAATATGGATTAAATTAATATTAATAGAATCTGGTTTTGGGTATTTAGCCTATAAACACTTCCTTTTTGGGATTTAATATATATATATATATATATATATATATATATATATATATATATATATACACTACTGCCATAATTATTTGGGTACCCCAGTGTCCTAAAAACTGATGTGTTTCATACTATTTTTAGTATTTATTACCAAGTGAATAATTGTAAATGAAAATAGAATGGTTCCTTTGCAAATACTGCACAATAACATGTGCATCAAATGAATTTATAAATATTTAATAATTACCTATATTGCAGTTTCATCAATGAAAGAATGAAGAAAATTTATGCTGATTTGGATGAGTTCATCTTTGCTTCATTGTTTGTACAAATTTGGAAAGTAATAATAACAAAATAACCATTCTATTTTTATTTTGAATTATCCACTTAAAAATAGTATGAAATACATTTCTATTAAAAAAAAAAACTAGGGTGTTCTAACAATTATGCCTGCTAGTGTATATATATATATATATATACAATAAATGCAGTGCTTATTCATTCACAAACAAAATTAATGCCTAAAATTAGGAAATATTAATGTTTAATGACTTACAAAGAAGATTAATGATTTAAATTAAATATTTAAAGAAATGCATGGATATGGAAAAAAAGCAAAAATTTACATATATCTTTAGATATGAATGAAACTTGAGAGATAAAAACTGCTATAAAAATAATGATAATGATTATTGTATACTAGTAGATCTTTAGATTTTACTATCATATGTGTGTGTGTGTGTGTGTGTGTGTGTGCATGTGTGTTACCAAAATAAGGGCTGATCAATAAACCCATAGCCTGAAATGAGTTTTAATTATTGAGCTCTGCTAATTAAATGTTTTGACAAAGGGGGTTTCTTAAAGAATTAAAACATCCTTGTGCAAAATAAGGAACATTTTTCCAATAATTATCAGTCATTGATTCACATATGTAAGATAGGTAGATTTGAGGAAACTAAAATAGACATTAACAGACTAGATAGATAGATAAATAGATAGATAGATAGATAGATTTGAACAAACATAGATAGATAGATAGATAGATAGATAGATAGATAGATAGATAGAAACTATACCATTATAGATAGATAGATAGATAGATAGATAGATAGATAGATAAAAACTTATACATATGAATGCATATATATATATATATATATATATATATATATATATATATATAGATAGATAGATACTTAAAGACGTATACATATGAATATATATATATTTAGATAGATAGATAGATAGATAGATAGATAGATAGATAGATAGATAGATAGATAGATTTTAACAGACTGAGATAGATAGATAGATCAATAGATAGATAGATAGATAGATAGATAGATAGATTTTAACAGACTTAGATAGATAGATAGATAGATAGATAGATACTGAAAGATATACATATGCATAGATAGATAGATAGATATGAACAGACTGAAATAGATAGATAGATAGATAGATAGATAGATAGATAGATAGATAGATAGATAGAAACTATACCATTATAGATAGATAGATAGATAGATAGATAGATAGATAAAAACTTATGCATATGAATGCATATATATATATATATATATATATATATATATATATATAGAGAGAGAGAGAGAGAGAGAGAGATAGATAGATAGATTGATAGATAGATAGATAGATAGATAGATAGATACTTAAAGACGTATACATATGAATCTATATATATTTAGATAGATAGATAGATAGATAGATTTTAACAGACTGAGATAGATAGATAGATAGATAGATAGATAGATAGATAGATAGATAGATAGATAGATAGATAGATCTGAACAGACTGAGATAAATTGATAAGGAAGAATGTATTTTACCAATTTTTCAAGTGACCATAGACTACAACCACCTGTAAAATATCTAAAAGGCTAACAATACCAGCATTTTTAGTGCATTTTCTTATAAAACCGTTGATATAAAATATATACTCTTCCATGATAAATATTTTTTTCAACCAAATATATGAGTGTGATTCACCAGGATTTAAATTATTTTTTCTTTTATGATACCTTGTCCCTTCAGGATATTATTGGTCACAGCTCTCAACAGCTTCCTTCTTTTTAATTATCTCTAAATCTCGATGTCTTCTTGGAAAATTTGGGGGAGTGGTTTCCCGTTGTCTTATCGACGGTTAGGATTTCATAGATTAATTGATTCTTTTTCTTCGGCTTCTCGACCTTTTGCATGTTATTTAAAGCCGGGGAATATATTTTAGATTATATGATATTTTTTTCAAGATTAATGTTTTAATGATATCCATAGATGGCAGGGGTTAGAAGAGGTAGATTCATATATGCATTTGTGTGTAATTGAATATAATGAACCCAACTAGAATTCTAAGTCGGCTTTCCTATAAACAATTCCGTTATCACTTACACCACCTGAAACTCAAAGCTTACTGCACCTGTTATTATCAAGCAGTCACCCATCTAAGCATTGGCTAGACTCGACGTTGCTTAACTCTGGTGAACGTATGGAAACCGGTGTTTCAATGTGATATGGCCGTACGGCGTAAGCTTTAGGATTTCAGAATTTTCCTTTTCTTAGATTGGTTGCCACTCAAATGCAGCCAACACTGATATTTAATCCATAGTTTGTTGGAGAAAAAATTGATTCGTGCCTATCCCAAAGAAATTTGTGTGAAATTGACTGCAACGGATTAGGTTGGAATTTGAACTCGGCTCGGCGATTTCCCTTTCTGTGCTGTTATCAGCCACACGCACTGTAAACCACTTTTGATAAGGCAGCAGATCGAGCCAGCGTGTACAATACATGCTCAAGAATCAATAAACATATTGTCTGTAATTTTCCTTTCTTTTCTTTTCGTTTCACAGATGTGTCCAGACATTTTCCTTTTCCATTTTTTGTACAAGAGAAAAATACCAGAATCGAGGTGAACTTATGATACATCAATCTAAAAGGGTTTTTTTTTTTTTACATTTAACTTTTAGAATAATTTTTACAAAGAGTTAGGAAAACGGCCTGTCTCTGTTTTGACTTAATTCTTGTGTTGTCCTTTTTTTTTTTAACGGTTACTTGAAATAATCATGTCAAAGTGATTCTCTCTTTTGACTTTTCCAAATCTTTCAACCAAATTATAAAATTCCTTACGCTAATTTAAGTAACTGGAAAATTTTAAAACTCTAACAGAAAATAAAAATAAATAAATAAATACAGAATTTTTTTTTTTTAATAGTTATCGCTTTGATTTTTAGAGTGAACAAAATAAAATAAAATAAAATAAAATAAAACAAACAAACAATTGTGCAGGTTTTATTTTATTTTATTTTTTTTTTTTACGATAAATAATAAATTTATGTCATAATTCAGACACAGATATTTAATTTCACTGTAACTTTTGATGGTTTATCTTTGGAAATTTATCTTTGGAAATTTATCTCACGTTTAGATTATTCCAGCCAGTTGTTTCTTGTTTCGTTTTGTTTTCTAATTTTTATTGACTACCCGAAGGATTCTTGCTTTTTTCTCTCTCTCTCTTTTTTTTTTTTTTTCATTTTCTGTTTTTTGTCTGTTTCTTCAGAAAGTGATATTCAAATGATAACCACACCTCCTAATTAACATATTCTGCACAGCGTCAACATAGACATAGGTTGTCTGCAATAATTAGATGAGAAAAAGAGGACAAGGAAGACTGAGTGAAAGAGGAAAACTAAAAAAAGAAAGTAATAGCAAGAATGCGTTTGTACGCGTCTGAATATGCGTGTTTGATGGGAGTCGGTGCGTGCGTTCGTGCGTCTATATAATCTTCCTCTCTTTCTTCTTCCTCTCTTTCTCTCTCTTTCCATCTCTATCTCTGAATATCTATCTATCTATCTATCTATCTATCTATCTATCTATCTATCTATCTATCTAATCGTTTCATAAGTCAACTTTATTTTACTAAAAAAACAATGATTTTAAATACTAAGAGTTCTCAAAAAAATTAAAATTCTAAATAAAATAAAAAACCCAGAAAACAAACGATAGATCTAAGTTTTTCTTATTTTTCGGATTTTTCTTAATGCCGAGTCTTCTCAGAAATCTAGGCGATTATGGCCCTCCACATATTCTCTTTATTTTTTATTTATTTATTTATTTTTTTTTGTGAAATGCCATGATTTCTTTAGAAAGATAAAGGCAATGATGATTAGTCGTTACCTGCTATACACTTTGGCATTCAATATTGTACTCCTAGATTGAAAGTCCAGTCTGCCTTGCTATTTAAGCCCGTAGATGATGTGAGAACAATGGATCCATGCCTTTCCCGAGTGTATTAGTGCGAATGTGAACGCGATAGACGAGATTAGAATTTGAACTCGCCTCTCCGATTCCACGTTTTAGCGCTGATAGCTGTTACACTATTTTTTTATTTTTATTTTCATCAAAAAGTATTTTGATAATTAGTTTTTGACTTTGAAGAAAGCAAGTGTCCGTATCTGCTGGGAGAGAATGCAAACGTGCGCACTTAACCCGTAAAAAAATCAGCACTTGCACTGAGACTGGATGTGCGTTGTGGTGCAGTGGATATCGGGTTGGAACGAGAAATCGGAGAGCTGAGTTCGAATTCCAGATGAATTCCTTGAATTCATTTACACGCAAATACCCTTGGGAAAAGTAGTGTTAATCCGTCTCTTCTCTTCAGTTATGGGGTAAATAACAGGACAGATTGGGTTCTATAGCCTTGGTCGGCAACCAGTCTATCGTAGAAAGCAATGGTAACCTCCTGCGGGATAATCATCTGCCCAGTCAGTCATGTCTTTTTCGAGACATGATCGCCCAAGCGTTTATCACGGATGGCACTTTAACTGAGACGGAGACTGTCAAACAAACAAAAACAAAATGAATAAATAAACAAAAATATTTATTGCCTTTTTTTTTTCTTGTATCTACGAGATCTTCAGTATATTTCACCCGTTGAACAATTTGCGAATACGTACTATACACATAAACTCCAACCAAGTTAGACTCGCAAATACGCGCGAACGTTGCGCACGCGCACTCGCGTGCGTGCGCACGTTTTATTTTTATTGCGTTCATTATCTCTGTTCCCTTCTTCAGCGCCTTCATTCAGTGTGTTCACACAAGCGCAATAATTCCATGTGTGTGTGTCCGTGTGTGTGTGTGTGTCCGTGTGTGTGTGTGTGTCCGTGTGTGTGTGTGTGTGTGTGTGTGTGTGTGTGTGTGTGTGTTTCTTTTGGTCAACTCCTTAACTTGAGTCGGGCACAATTAGGGTTTCAAATCACAGTGCTACTACTGGTCACTTTTACATTTGAATTAAATTCTTCGCATTTTTTCTTTTACAAATATACATTTTTTTTCTTCACCATTTTATCTTTTTCCGTCTTTGTTGAATCTTTTATTCTTTTTAAATCATAATATTCCTTCTTACTAATTTTAACATTGCTGTCAGTAGTGTAAGGTACAATTTGTACAGAAGTTTATTTCTTATAGCTTACATTTGTTTTCAGATTCTTTTTCCCATGCTAAATTAAAATTTAAATGCAACACCTTAGCATTGATTACTAATCGTAAAATTTTAATTAACTAAGTAATAATAATAAGAACTATTTAAAAATAAAACTTTAAAAATTCTTTATAGTCGCAAGTATATTTGCTTTTCTAAACTACGCCTAATACACTTTTTTTTCTTTTTTTTGAAACAATTTAAAAAAAAATGTTCAGATCAACAATGGATCAATAAAAAAAATGTGCGATTTGTGGCTGTGTTTTTCGTGAGGCCACACCTGTTGTATATCAACCTGAAATGACATCATATTTCTGGTTGATAGTCCAGGAAACAGATGCAATTCAGAATATGAACACTTCCATTCTTCCCACTTTTGCATAATTAATGTGTGTATATATATATATATATATATATATATATATATATACACACACACACAGAGGCATATATATATATATATATATATATATATATATATATATATGCCTCTGTGTCTGTGTGTGTATATATATATGCCTGTGTGTGTATTCTTGAAACGAATTTTGTGCTACGAAAACAGTTTATTGTATATTTGTGTGTTTTTCAGTGTCTGGAAGTCTCTCCTTTTCGTTTTTTTTTCTCTTCCTCTCTCTCTCTTCCTCTATTCATTTCTCTTCCTCTTTCACTCTCTTCCTCTTTCTCTCTCTCTCTCTCTCTCTTTTCCTCTTTCCCACTCTATTTCTTTCTGCTTTTCTCTTTCTCCCTCTCGTTCTCTCTCTCGTTCTCTCTCTGTCTCTCTCTTTCCCTCTCCCGTGTGCGTGTATGTGTTTGTGTATGGAAAGAGATTAATTCGAATCTAGAATAATAATAATAATAGTCATGTGACTTGCCTTTCTAGACTTAAACTGCCCGCCTCATTGTGAGTTATAAGTGCATATCTCCATGAGGACCCAAGAGAAAGAATAATAATGCTCACGAGTCATGACGGAATATCAAATAATAATTATATTATGGAAAATATGGCTGGATAAATTGCCTTTCGCACACACACACACACACACACACACACACACACACACACACACACACACACACACACACACATTATTACTATTTCCAAATGACCGTACGTACATAGAAACGCACTTTTTGAACGAACGTGCGCATTCACGCTCATTGTCTCTCTGTCCTCTTTCCGTTCCTTCCTTCTCTTGTTAGTATCATTGTGTTATCTCTCTCCTCACTTAGTTCCTATCTATCTATCTATCTATCTATCTATCTATCTATCTATCTATCTATCTATCTATCTAAGATTACCTGAGTGTAAAACTTAAACGTGTTTTTCATTTTGCACTGATAGACGTTTTAAAAACCTTCAGTTAAGACATGTGCAGCAAATTTCCGTTTATCTTGCAACGAACTGGTTTGAGGATATTCTCTATTCTGCATGCTGACTCTACAACATATGTTGTTATTTGGCACGAAAATGAATAAAGCTATAAAATTATCAAAGACCTTATTTGTCAATCACTTCTCTTTTTTTTTTTTTTTTTTTTTTTTGGTGGGGGGCGAGCATATTTGCCTCCAAAATCGAATAATTTGCAACATGAATGCGAAAAGGTTTATGAATTGCAGTTCATCAACCAATTAACACCGAAACACTCATTGGCGTTTGAAGAATGAATTGTAGGAAAAAACTTAAATCAAACGGATTGATTGAGAAAATAAAAAAATAAAATAAAAAGAAATAAATGCATATTTTTTGTTTTATTTAACATTAAATGCTGTGCTTTTGAAAGGGAAACAGGCAGTTTACTAAGTTAACTGATTAACATATCTGAGATTTTGTTAGTTAAATAACTTTTCCCCACCACGAAGACTTTTTTTTTGTCCAAGCAAATCATTATCTATTTATTTACTGTTGAGTATTTAATTTAATTTTTGAAGTCGATTAATTTTTAAAGACTGGGAAAGATGATGATGATGATGATGATGATGATGATGATCATCATCATCATCATCATCATCAATAATAATAAAAATATTAAATTTCTAGTCCTTTTTATTGATTTCAGTTTATTTTCATTTTCATATTTAGCATTTTATTATTTTTTCAAAAGCATTTTTCGTTTATTTTTCATATTTTTTATTGATTTATTTTTATTTTATTTTCACTTAATTTTCAGCTCTTTATTTTATAATATTTTTTTTTTCTTGTACTCATTTTTTAAAATATACTTTTAATTTGTTTGTTTGCACTATCTTTTAAATTTATATTTTCCTTTCTTAATTAATTTAAATTTTACAAGATGAAGATAGCTGTTAATATATGCGGGTGTATTTAAATACATTAACATGCCTGTATTAAATACATATATACGCGTACACGCACTCATATATATATGACTATTAAGCTGCTTGTATGCACACATACGCATACACACCCTGACATATATACAGATAGAGAGAGGGAGAATTGATGATTGCTTAAGTCGTGAAACTACCATACGTTATTGATTCCTATGTCCACACTGTTTATACGTATCGATCAATAGTCTATTTCTGATATTGAGCAATATTTTCCTCCATTGATAAATAAATATCCTCTCCATTATAAGAATAACCATTGTGAATTTATTTGTATTTATTGCCCTCCTGTCACGCTCATAGACAGAGAGAGAGAGAGAGAGACAATAATGAGGTAGCGTCGGCTCACGTCATACTCGTTACTAACAGTTATTAAACTTTACTACCAGTTATGAAATCACTTGCCGCGTGTTTGCTCTTTAACCGTGCCATATTATTTTCTATGCCATAATTATTTTATTTTTATTTTTTAAAAATCATATCACCCCGAGCAAGGCGGTAACACCACTGATGTGCAGGGGGCTACGTAAGAGTGAAAAGATTGGAAAAGAGAAAGCCGGAAACCACATCCTAAACAGGGAACAAGGGATGCACCTCTACACCTGTTCAATAGACGTGGGTGGAGTGTGAACCGGGCGATAGTTTAGTCAATCTACTCCAATTAAGTCTATCTACTCCAATTAAGTCTACCTACTCTGTTCAGTGGTGAATTATATATATATATATATATATATATATATATATACTATCTCTTATATGTAATTTGTTGTATATATATTATATATGCGCGGTACTTATTTGAAAGGGCTCAATATCAGTGATATATATTTTGGGGTTTGGATTATCAATAAGGGGTTTGGATTTTTTTCTTATGTCTCAACAATGTAAGATCCCTATATATATATCAATGATATGAAATACCTAGTGATATATATATAGGGGTTTGGATTTTTTTCTTATTTCTTAATATACTCAATAATAATAGGTACTTCAACAATATGTTGCCGTCATTTTAGACGGCATATCGATATTTTGCCTTCATTTTTTGACGGCAAGGACCCACTTGTGGATAATATCATCCACGTATTCATATGGTGCATGTTTGTGTGTAATTTTTTAATAACTTTTCGGTGTGCAATAACCGACCACTGCCAATAGCTTCACGCGTTTTCATGTAATCATCAGGTAGTCGGCAAATGTTATTTATTGAAAATGGGCATTTTATACATTTCGCGAGGAGTATCAGTCTTCTTAGGGCGTGTTTGTGTATGTTGCATACGTATGCTTGTATACGATGCATATTTGCATAAGCATCAGTGTTAGTGTGTTTCTAAAGTACAGTATGTATTTGTAAGATAACATTTGTCAGTACAGTGATTCTTGTCTCAACGACAAATTAGATTACATAAATACATTATATAGTTTCGTGTATTTAAAAAGACGTTTATCTTGATGTTTAGACGGGTAGACAGACAGACAGACAGACAGGCAACCAGGCTGGCAGATAGATAGATAGATAGATAGATAGATAGATAGATAGATAGATAGATAATGTGATATATATATATATATATATATATATATATATATAGAGAGAGAGAGAGAGAGAGAGAGAGAAAGAAAGAAAGAGAGACCGAGTGAGTTATGAACAGACTTAGCTATATGTAATAGATAGATAGCTAAATATGAACAAACTGTTAGAGAGAGAGAGAGAGATGAACAAACCTATATACATAATATACATACACTGATAGATAGATAGATAGATAGATAGATAGATAGATAGATAGATAGATAGATAGATAGATAGATATTATCAGAATGTGATATATATATTGAGAGAGATCGACAGAGTTATGAACAGACATAGATAGATAGATAGATAGATAGATAGATAGATAGATAGATAGATAGATAGATAGATAGGAAGGAAGGAAGGAACGAAGGAACGAAGGAAGGAAGGAACGAACGAACAGACTGAGATAGTGTCCAGGGGGTTTCAATTTTCTCAGTTCCAGATATGACCAAATATAAAATTTTAAAATAATTTTTTTCTTGCTAAGTTCATGAAATTTCCACCACACTATATATGTATGTATGCAAGTTGCTTGTACCAAAAAGTTGAAGAATTTGAACAAACCGATTAACCAGTTTGTCTCTCAAGTTATCGATAAGTTTTACATAATTTCGCCAAATATTTCAGCAAACATATTTCGAAATTATTCCTCCAAGAACTATCCAACTGTTTTTTTTTTCATTTTACACAGTAAAATCTGTTTTTAATGTATAGGAGTATATGGGAAGTGGAAAAATGGTTAATGTTAAATAATTTTACGGTTCAATAAGTAATGAATTTTTCTTTATATAAAAAAGTAATTCTTCATTTGTCTTCGTTTTATTCAAGTGAAAATCTGTTCGCAAGTTAAGGCGAAAGCAGTCGAAAAAATAAAATAAAATGGCAAAAAACTTAGAACAATTGAGAAAGAACTATAGAATTGGTGGGGAGAAGATAGACGCAGCGACGTAAAAGTTTCAAATATTTGAAAACTACCTGTTGAGCGCGCGCACGCGCAAACGCATGCCAGCTTGCGTGTGAGCGACATTGGCTAGCAAGACGAGCTTTTTATCATAATTCATGCTTTAAGTAATAAATAATTTCAACCACACTCCGCTTTTAAAATCAATGCAGGCGTGGATTTACGAATAAACAGAAAACTGATTTTCTTTTGTTTTTTAGTTTTTTTTACAATCATTGCAGAAAGAAAATAATAAATTACAATTAAAGAAAGAGAACTGTTTTTGCGCAGAAAAAATTGAATTCAAAAAGTATTGACAACTCAGTGCGCATATCATTTTAGAAACTTTTGTTTGAAACAATCTAAGTAAACTTTTTCAAACCTGAAAAAAGAATTATTGGAAAAGGTTTTACTTTTATTGCAAGTTCAAATAGTTATACCATATGCTAATTAATTTAATATTCGCCAATTTTTCAGCGCTACAACGGATAGAAAGTTATGTAGACGGAACATAAAAGATAGTCTTGGAATTTAGATAAGCAAAACAGGAGGAATACAAAAACCTTTTGAAACAGAATTCAAGTATTATTATTTGGCATTATAATTCATTTCACTTTTTTTTATGTTTGCTTGACGAAAAGAATACTTCCTGCGTTTTTGTTGTCTGCTTTTTTGGTCTTTTCTTTTTGGCTTGTGTTTTTACCCACCTTTTTTTCCTCCATTTTTTATTTTATTTTCGGTGACTGCAAATCAACATCACCAGGTATTTTGATTGCAATGCAGTTCTTTAATGTTTTTACTCGTCAGAACAAGGATCTATCTATCTATCTATCTATCTATCTATCTATCTATCTATCTATCTATCTATCTATCTATCTATCTTATTCATTCATTCTTGATTCTTTCATTCATTCATTCTTTCATTCATTCATTCATTTGATCATTCTGACCAGTGATTGGTCCAGCAAGTAATCTGTCTCATTTTGAACATTCCTCCTCTTCTCCCCACCTTTCTTCTTTTAATCTTGCCCGCCCTCCCCAACTTACTAACCCTCCTACCAATCAACCCTTCTTGCGTTTACCTTGCCTCTTTACTTTCTATTCTTTCTTGCAATTTATCTCAACCCTGTCCAAACCATTCCCTCCCCTTTTATATCTGGGCATGGCCCGGCCCGGCCTCCTTTCTTTTATCCATCTATCCATCTCTCTCTCTCTCTCTCTCTCTCTCTCTCTCTCTCCATGCACACACGCACGCACCAATTAATTCTTTATGTCTCGCTTTCTCTTCTTGAGATTCCTGCAACTATCTCTGTATCTCCATCTGACGGCCTCTTGCAAAGTTATAAAAAAAAAAATGGCCACATGCCGCTATTTGCTTACTGTTGCAAGAATTAGGGATTTCGCCTAGTTCAATCTTCTTCCCTCCCTTCCTTACCAATTCCCACATCCAGCCATCCTTCCTCTCGTCTCTCCAGCCATTCCTACGATCTTTCCATCCCTCCTTCTCCGTATTGCGATCTCTTTTCTCTCCCCTCCTTCTTCTGCCACAAGTTTTTAGTTGCTAGTTGATGTGCTGTCTCATTGGATGGCAGATCCGCGAAAAATTTCATAAACTGCGCCTCTGAAAATCTTCTCCATCGTTGTTGGCAGCACGAGCCGTCGAACCAAGCCGGCAAGAAAACAGGCATCACGCAGTTGCAACATAAGATCTTGAGTGAGTTTTACGCCGCCGAATACTTTACTTCAGTACAACTCTGCAGACGACACACTTGCGCGGACAGATTTCTATTCAATTTCTCCAGTCTTTCTTTCTTACTTTCATCCTTCTTATTTCTTCTTTTTTTTCTTTCTCTCTCCTTAATCTGTTTCAAAATTTCGACATGTTTTTTTGTATTCCAGATGTTCAATATTTTCCCAAATAAGACAACATATGTAACATTTTTTTATCTATCTATATTTTATTCAGCTTGTGAATTATTTTTTTATCTGAAAGCTAAACAAACAGAATAGTTATTTTTTATTATGCCGTTACTTTTGTTTTCTTTGTTATTGATTGCGAAGAAGAGTATTATTGTGAGTGAGTTATCTGCGGACAGAAAATCTCTAAAATGCGACCTTCTGTTTGCAGAAAAATGTCAAACGTCAGACAGAGAAAAGACTAAAAAAAATATATATTTCTTCTTTAATCTTTAAATTCTTTAGCTGATGTTGGTATTATTATTAATCACGACTTTTCGCACTTGTCGGCGAAATGCGTACCAAAGAAAAGTGTCAAATAATTTGATTTTATTTTACATTACTATTTCTCGAATCTGATTGGTTAACAGAACATTCAACTTTCACTTCGATTTTTATTTCACATGTGCTTAAAAAAAAAAAAAGAACGAGACAAAACAAAACAAAAGAGAGAAACTAAGACCTTTGAAAAAAAAAATACACTTCTTTTATAGATATAATTTTTTTTACCTTCAAGTCGAGCATATGTGAACATATGGTAAATGTTAGTTATTTTCTGCAACGTCTGTTCATTTGTAAAAAGACAATTTTTTATCGGTCTTACTATTACTTTTAGATTCCAAGAAACCGGTTTGGGGGTTTGTCTAACAAAAAACCATTGACTTTTATTTCCATTAGTGGAATTTACCATTTTTATTTATTTTGCTTTTCTTATTCCATCCCATTTTTATTTATTTATTTATTTTATGTTCGCCCCTCCCTAATCTTTCCAGGGATTTTTCAACAAGAACTCCAGTTTCTTTTTTTTATTTTACCGGCACTAACAAAAATATTAGCAGTAATTGTGATAGTTGAGTTAGCGATAAAGAGAGTGGCAGTTACATTTTAAACTATATCTTTCTTTTTAGTTTTGTATTTGCAATGATGGCTGTAAGTATCAGTGGCGAAGGCAGCAGTGTAGGTAGCAATGGTGATCACCCTGATTTCATCTGTAGACTTTCTTTTATCTTTCCGTTTTTCTCTTTCTTTCTCTATTTGCACTCCTAATTTCAGGAAATATTCACGAGGAGTTCTTCGCTTAAAAAAGAAAGAATGAAAGAAAAAAAGTCATAAGGACGGACGTTTGTTGCTCGTAGATATTGGATCAAGTTGACGTTGGCTTTTTGAACCAATAAGAAGCCTGTCCGTCAAAGTGCAAAAAAGACTTTTTTTTGCTTTTTTTTTTTAAATTTCTGCTAGCGACATAATCATTGTAATTCTCTCGGTGATGAAGAAAAAGAAAAAAAAAAGAGAAAAAGAAGGAAGGAAGAGAAGAATAAGAAAAAAGTAAGTAAAAGTTTCAGTCGCAGGAAAAGACCAAATTTCCCACTTGTTGCAAAAATGAATTTCACTTTTACTTGTAGTTTTGTTACTTTGTACAATATTGATTGATTATAATACAATATTGCAAACAGTAACAAACAGTTAAAAGACATTTTTTAAAAGTAAGTTGTCTGTTCTGCTAATTTTTTTCTGGATCCATGAAATTATTTAGTTTGCTAGATTTTTACAAGTACAGATTATTTTTTAAGTTGATTCAAATCTTTAATTTAATTTGGCTGTAAATTGTAGTTAAATTTATGTACGTCTCTAAGGATTTCTTTTTTTTATTCGTAGTCTTAATAACTAAAAATTCTCTTAGAGAAATTTAAAGTGTAAAACTTTAACCATTGGGACAAATCTGAAGATCACAAAGAAATTGAATTTAGAATAGATTTGATTTTCTATTTTTTTATTTATTTCATACAGTCATAAGAAAGAAAGAAAGAAAAATGAATAAGAACAACAAAAAAAAGAAAAATAGAATGCTGGCAAAATTGGAACAAATATGGAACATTCTGGTCAAAAATTGCAAAAAATATACAACCATCAAGAGTTCTTTAAAAAATTCATTTATTTGAAATTTTGCATCTTATATGTAATTAATTTAAAAAAAAACAAATGCAATTATTGATATAAAAGAAATTCTGGATTGATTTTTCCATCATCTGGCTAGCATAGGTGCAATGTTTTTCATCTGAAGAAAGACTGAGTATTGAACAGTTGGCCTCAAACACACTAACCTAATACTTGAACCATTTGGCTACTCTGTAAACTGAAAGAGTTAAGCAGTTTCTTTACTGCGTATCCAAATAAGTTAAATTCCATCAGTGAAGAAGAGGAAGAAGAAGAATTAGCAGCAGAAAAATCAATATTATAAGAATCACTTGAGTTACTAAAGTTTCAGGGATTGTCAAACTTCTTCCCGACTAGAAAAGTCAAATGTGAAAGAACATTTTTTTTTAAGTTTAGAGATTTAGACATCATGCTCAGTGTTTCATTCTATAATTACATAATTGTTATTTCTATAATACCCCCCCCCCCCCATAGAATACAAATTTTAAAAGTATGAAAAAATTGCAATTGGAATTTTTATTTTTTACAAATTTGGTTAAGGTTTTCTTCATATAGATTTTACTGAAGAGATTCGAATTTTTTCTATATTTAATTATGAATTTTTTTTTCTTCTGTGATTTGTATTAAAGAATCTACTTTACATTGTAATAATATTTGAACTACAAGCTTTGTGGTTGAACAGATCAGAAGTTATGGAGTCAGTGTTTATCCCCACCTGTTGATAGTAGTAATAGCAAGCTTTAGTTTGTCATTGATTTACATATATATATATATATATATATATATATATATATATATATATATATATATATATAGATAGATAGATAGATTTTTTAAAAATTTATTTGACTGAATACTACTTTCTTTCGACTTCTTTTCTTCCATTTTTTTCTATCACGCCCTTTTTATTTTTCTGTATTTTCCTCTCCTCTTTCTCTTTCTTGTCTCTGCCTGTCTCCAAATCTGTAAATTTGAATGAGGAAGAACACCACAGAAGAAGTTCTGCAGACTTATCCAGAAGGAAAAGAGATGGAGAGGAAAGGACAAAAATAACATGAAGAAAATATATCTAAAGATTTTATAAAAACAAAGAAAAAAATGAAAAGAAGAATAATAAAATTCCATAAAAAGAAAAAAAAATCACAACTTAACCAACAAGGACTGAAAAAAAAAAAAATAAAACACCAGCCATATTTTGTAACTCTTTAGTGTTTTCAAAACACAAACTGTTGGACAACTTTCACAAGGACTTTTCTTCATCTTAAATTATTTGTTTTATTTATTGATATATTTATTTATTTATTTATTTATAATATTTTTTCAGTGCCATTGTCATTGTGTCATATTCCTTTTGCTTAGAGGTAACAAATGTGGCTTCTAGCACAGGAAAAAATTTAGTTCAAAGAAATTTTCAGAGTTAATTTTAAAATATTTTCTGTAGATTTTGAAGCATTTTATCATCTCTCCAAAGGTAAGTGGTTCCTTTTTTTTTTTGTTCCCATCATCATCATCATCATCATCATCATCATCATCATCACTATTATTATTGTTGTTATTATCACCACTATAAATATGGCAGTCATCATTTCTATTATTCCCATTATACAGCTTCATTATCATGATAATCATTATTAAAATGAATGAAGGAAAGGTAGTTGTTTACTGTAAATATTATGAGGAAAGAGGCCATTGATGTTATTATTTTTCATTATTATCATCATCACCAACGTTATTTTGGGCTATTATTGAATACATGTTATTTACCTGATGCTTCAAAGAGACAGATGTTTATAAATTTCAATCAGTTTTTGGTGTTTTGCACAGGAGTATCTGGTCCATGCGATAATGACCATGTATTGATTTATTGCACTGTTCTCATCTTTCTATAGATATCATGCAGACGCACGGATACTTTTTCTTCATATTTATCAATAATTATTCTCTGACAATATTGCCAAGTTATTAAATCTTTTCTTCCATTATTGGTCAGTCAGTTAGTTAAGTGCCATACGTTAAACACGCTTGGGTGATCATGTCTCTTTCAAGACATGACTGACTGGGCAGAAGATTATCCCGCAGTAGGTTGCCATTGCTTTCTGCGGTAGACTGGTTGCCAGCCAAGGCTATAGAACCCAATCTGTCCTGTTATTTAACCCATAACTGGAAGGAAGAGATGGATTAATACCTTTCCCAAGGGTATTTGTGCGTAAGTGAATGCAATGAATTCAACTGGAATTCGAACTCGGCTCCCCAATTTCTCGTTCCGAGCCGATATCCACTGCACCACAACGCACATCAGAGAAATAAAAACTTTTTTCTTTTTAGGCTTTGCCATTTCCAACACTAATAGCGACACTTTTCTTCAGATAAGGCATACGACTAGATAACATTGATACATCAGTTCCCACAAGATCAAAGAAGTTAGGCAACATCAAGCCTGGTCAGTATCCTAGATGGGTGACTGCTTGGGAATACCAGGTGCTGTAAGCATGTACAGGTGGTGTAATGAACAATGGCTCAGAATTGTTAATCAGAGAGCCAAGTTTCAATTCTTGTTTGGCTTGTTATATTCATTTATGTGCAAATATCTATGAATCCACCTCTTCTCCCACCAGCTATGGGTTAATTAGTAAAATTTTGTATCCATAAATCATTATTATTTCTAAAAAAAATTCTTACAATCTAAGAATATTTTCTGGCTTTAAATAACTTGGAAAGGGTTGATAAGCTGTAAAAAAAAAAAAAAAAGTCAATCAATCAACAGTTTTGTTGGTTATTGTTTTGTCCCAACTTTCTATCCTTTATGTTTCTATAATTTTGCTAATTATTATTATTATTATTATTATTATTATTATTATCATTGCTTCATTGAGTGCTTATATATCCTTAGTAACTGATAGCTTACACTGAAGGTCAAGTGACAGCACGTCTCCCCCACAACTACAGTGTTCTCGTCATCATCGTCATTATCATTATTAGTGTATTGTTACACAGTATAAGTTTTTGAATCCTCCATATGCATTAAGTTATTTGTGAAGTTACAGAAAAAGACCTCAAACAGACAACATTTTTCTCAAAATATGTGCATTGTCCATAAAGAGCTGATTTTTAACTTTAAGTTGGTATTGTATCTCTAGCTGATTAAGGAAGTCACATAGTTTTGATGGGATTGATCCCAGTGTGCCAGACACCACTGGAATCACCTTGATGTTCCTTTTCTGTATTTCAAACAAACTTGCCATCTCAACTTTCAAATCAGAGTAGTTTCTAATTATTATTATCATTAAATTTTGATTTCTGCTATGGTCACACTACCTACCAAGTCCGCAGGAAGACCTAAGGGGGGTAGTGATTTGTTGTTATGATTACATTTCATTTGTTTTTCAATCTCCAATAACATCACTAGTGTTATATGAACAAAATTCTTCTCAGTGTGTGGGCTATACTTATCAAGGCAATTTTTCACATATCTCTTAAGTTGGGGTTTCCAGGGATTCTTTCAATGTGTTGTTTTGTTCCATTTTTTATCATTCCAAGCGCACCTACTATCACTGGTATTATTCTTGTTTTCAATTTACACATTTTTATCTATTTCATTTTTCAGGTCTTTATACTTTGATATTATTATTATTATTATTATTATTAGCATTATTGATGTTAACACAGTGAATGTTCACACTAGTAGTAACTGGTAGCTTACAGTGGAGATCAAGTGATAGCAAGTCGTCTCAGTACTATTATTATTATTATTATTGGCATGGATATCATCCAAGCTTAGGTTAAATGAAAGTAAACTGAAGAAAAAAATATGCACTAATCTTGCAAACAGAGAGTAGATACCTGCCTTGAAAATCAGCATCATAAATTCTACTTTTTACCTGGGCTAATGGCATTGTTAATGTACCCTATGTTATAACTATTTATATTTTCAATATTAATATTTATATTATAATCCACATGTAGTAACTAATGCCATTCCAAGTGACAGCAAATCTCTCCAATACTCCAGGACTCTTCTCAGTATTCTAACTGACTATAGTATTTTTCTCCTGATCTCTAATTCCATTAGATTTTTTTCCGACTTTTTCCGAACTGTTAGCATTATTTCACTCATTGAATGTCCACACCTGTAATATCTAGCCACTTAAAGTAGAGATCATGTGACAGCAAGTTTCCCTGTACTCCAACACTCTTCTCCGTATTCAAACTGTTTTCAGAATTTTCTGATTGGTTCAGTGGAAATTAGATTTTTTTCCGACTTTTTCCGAACTGTTAGCATTATTTCACTCATTGAATGTCCACACCTGTAATATCTAGCCACTTAAAGTAGAGATCATGTGACAGCAAGTTTCCCCGTACTCCAACACTCTTCTCCGTATTCAAACTGTTTTCAGAATTTTCTGATTGGTTCAGTGGAAATTAGATTTTTTTCCGACTTTTTCCGAACTGTTAGCATTATTTCACTCATTGAATGTCCACACCTGTAATATCTAGCCACTTAAAGTAGAGATCATGTGACAGCAAGTTTCCCCGTACTCCAACACTCTTCTCCGTATTCAAACTGTTTTCAGAATTTTCTGATTGATTCAGTGGAAATTAGATTTTTTTCCGACTTTTTCCGAACTGTTAGCATTATTTCACTCATTGAATGTCCACACCTGTAATATCTAGCCACTTAAAGTAGAGATCATGTGACAGCAAGTTTCCCTGTACTCCAACACTCTTCTCCGTATTCAAACTGTTTTCAGAATTTTCTGATTGATTAGATTTTTTCCGACTTTTTTCGAACTGTTAGCATTATTTCACTCATTGAATGTCCACACCTGTAATATCTAGCCACTTAAAGTAGAGATCATATGACAGCAAGTTTCCCTGTACTCCAACACTCTTCTCCGTATTCAAACTGTTTTCAGAATTTTCTGATTGGTTCAGTAGAAAGTCAAGTAGCACTGAGTCTACGCAAAGTTTCATAGTGATTTTTTTTTCTGCCTTTTAGTGCCACTTTACTGTGAAGTGCATCCGTCTGTTGGTTTCTACTTTGTTCCAATGTAGCTATAAGCTACTTAAGACTTGTTTTTACTGCTCCAATGAGTCAAGGCACACAATCATCATCAAAATCACCACCACGACCATCATCATCATCATCATCATCATCATTACCATTCAACTTTTTATTTGATTGATCATTTCTGATGTCAGAAATTTCCAGAGAAGCATTTTTAATTCCCTTCTGCAGTGAACCAATGCATCATTCCAATAATTTCTGATTATCTTCTTATGTCATGTTGGCAAAATAATCTGATGGCGATTTTTGAAATCCTTCTTGAAGCATTTTCGGATTTTGTCAGCTCAGAATGAGTGCAACTGTCAGAAAGAAGGGAAAAAAAGAAAGAAAGAAGTTGCAAAAGAAGTTAAAATTAAATCTGTGATGGTGCAGGAGGAGGAGAATTCTAGGAAATCATGATAAACATAAGAATACCTCTGATAGATGATTTTCCAAGCACCAATGTGGCACAAGGCCGAAAGTATGGGGAACCCAATGAGAACTGAACTCATTACTCAGTTGTAATAAGTTCTAGCAAGACAAACTTACTAACCATTACACCATGCCGAGGTGCCCAAAGAATTTTTCTGATAGATAGATAGATAATGAGTGGACTGACTGATAGATAGATAGATAGATAGATAGATAGATAATGAGTGGACTGACTGATAGATAGATAGATAGATAGATAGATAGATAGATAGATAGATAGATAATGAGTGGACTGACAGATAGATAGATAGATAGATAGATAGATAGATAGATATGAGTGGAATGAGTGGATAGATAGATAGATAGATAGATAATGAGTGGACTGATAGATAGATAGATAGATAATGAGTGGACTGATAGATAGATAGATAGATAATGAGTGGACAGATAGATAGATAGATAGATAGATAATGAGTGGACAGATAGATAGATAGATAGATAATGATGGAATCAGGACAGATAGATAGATAGATAGATAATGATAGATAGATAGATAGATAGATAATGAGTAGATAGATAGATAATGAGTGAACTGATAGATAGATAATGAGTGGACTGATAGATAGATAGATAGATAGATAGATAATGAGTGAACTGATAGATAGATAATGAGTGGACTGATAGATAGTAGATAGATAGATAGATAATGAGTGAACTGATAGATAGATAATGAGTGGACTGATAGATAGTAGATAGATAGATAGATAATGAGTGAACTGATAGATAGATAATGAGTGGACTGATAGATAGTAGATAGATAGATAGATAATGAGTGAACTGATAGATAGATAATGAGTGGACTGATAGATAGTAGATAGATAGATAATGAGTGAACTGATAGATAGAATAATGAGTGGACTGATAGATAGTAGATAGATAGATAGATAATGAGTGAACTGATAGATAGATAATGAGTGGACTGATAGATAGTAGATAGATAGATAGATAATGAGTGGATAGATAGATAGATAATGAGTGGACAGATAGATAAATAAATAGATAGATAGATAGATAATGAGTGGACAGATAGATAGATAGATAATGAGTAGATAGATAGATAGATAGATAATGAGTAGATAGATAGATAGATAGATAGATAGATAATGAGTAGATAGATAGATAATGAGTAGATAGATAGATAGATAGATAATGAGTAGATAGATAGATAGATAGATAATGAGTAGATAGATAGATAGATAGATAATGAGTAGATAGATAGATAGATAGATAGATAATGAGTAGATAGATAGATAGATAATGAGTAGATAGATAGATAGATAATGAGTAGATAGATAGATAGATAATGAGTGGATAGATAGATAGATAGATAGATAGATAATGAGTGGATAGATAGTTAGATAGATTAACTACAATATTTTTTCCTTCAGTGGATAACATTTTATTTTCAAAGTCAATTTATATTCTTATAAGACTTTCTAAATAAAAAAATTCTTCAATGCAGTTCAATAATTCTTGTTTAAGGAAAGATTTGTGTCAAATAGGAGATTCTTTCTTCAATTTACTGTAAGTCTTTCTTTCCCAAACCATAATTTCTTTTTAATATATGAAAAAAAAAAAAAAAACAGCTGAAAAGTTGTCTGAGATTATGAGAATCTACTTTTAAACATGACTGATATCACATGACCAATTTTTAGGTTTTCTTGGTCATAAAATTCATACAATTTATAATCTGATAAAACAATAACATATTTACAAAATTAAAAGCTTTTTTTTATTTGTATCTTTATTTTTGTAGATACAAAGGCAAGGGTTATTGTTTTTTCTACCCTTAACTGATTGTCTGATTTAAATCTTATGAAAAAGAATAAAATAATGAGGAGTGTATCTCATTTTCAGGTAATGATTAGTGTGCCAATTTAGTAGATGCCTAATGTATAGTGAATTTGATATTCACTGGGTTCCCTTCACTGAGTCAAACCAAATTAATCTGAGTGAATGCATATTAAATATCTGATATATAGTTCCAATTATTCTATCAGATGTGGAATGATTGACAATGATAAACATTTAACATCCAATCTAATTTCTCACCTGTAGACTTATTTAAGTACTCCTGTTTGCAGATGGCAAAAGTTTTAAACCGACCTTTCTTCTGCCTCTTTTAAGTGTCAGTAATGCTTGCATTTATAAGTTATCAACTTTTTCTCAATATTATTCTAATCTTTGGAAAATAAATGACCTAATATACTAATTGACTAAATCAAATTTCCTTTTTCAAAAATAAATCTTTACTTTCTCAAACTATACCATCATGGCATTGGTTTAAACTAATGTTTTATTTTTTGGTATATTGTGATTATTTTGTAAAAATTTATATTTTCTTGTTTTTAGATAAAAACTGGAAAATTTTCCAACATATTTCAATGAAATTTTCCCTTTCTAAACTTACAGTTTATAATTATAATTTAGATACAAATTAAAATTTTATTTTAGATTTCTACTTTGATTCATATCCTCCTAGCATCAGATTAAACTGACATCTTTTTTTCCATATGTTATGACTATTTTATTTAAACTTCATATTTTTATGGGTTTAAATGGAAACTTGGAAATTATCCAACATATTTTAGTAAATTTTCACCTTCCAAAATTGTAGTTCTTATTTATAGTTTATATATATATATATATATATATATATATATAAAGTGTCAGTTTAAACTGACACCAGATGAATTGAAAACTTTATTTTTGTAGAAATTGTCCAACATATTTTAGGGAAATTTGCAATGTCTAAAACTGTAGTTCTCATTTATAGTTTAGAAATACATATAAAAAATTGTCAGTTTAAACTGACACCACGTAGATATAGGTTAAAAACAACTTTACTTTTATGAGTTATGAAGCTTTGATTTTAATGACAAATATCTCTACCGATTTTTTTTTGTATATATTTAATATACATAGATGAATGAAGCAGTTTGATGCACTGATTTCTAATTTCAACTTATAAAAATGCATAAACTGTTTTAAAAACATTTCTTTAATAATTTACTTGACTTTACAAATAACTTGGGGTTTTTTTTCACCAACTTTTTAAACTTCCACTGAAATTCAATTATTAAACATTTACATTTTTTTTTGTTACAATCCTATTTTATAATTTTACACTCTCGTGTAAGTTGAATGCTTAACGTATGCAGATGACTTAAGATACCACGCACACACACACACACACACACACATATATATATATATAGAGAGAGAGAGAGGTTGTTATCTAGATGTAATTAATATAAAATTTTCACCATAAACATTTGAAATATTTAATGTACTTCTATGAATGAAAATATATAAAAGGTGAAAAATGTTTTATGCACACACACACACACACACACACACACACATTACAAAATATCTTTAGCACTAACTATTTAAATAACCTTTGATATCACAGGTAGGATTATTTAAAAGAAATATATGGAAACTTCCATTCATTCTGTTTTCATATAGAGTGACAGAAAATTTTACAGGTTCAAAATAATCACAAATATATTTTATTATCAACTGCATGTGAGCCTAATATAGGTAGGCAAGTTTTTATTTTATTTTTTCTACTAAACCCACTGACTTTGTTAATACTTCTGTCTCCATTTAATGTTTTAGCCATTATACACATCAAAAGACTAGATATTTAAGCACTAATCTATGATTTTTTTTACTTAAAATGTGTTTTAGGCTTTAATAAAAAGGGATTGTAGCCAGTCATGAATTAATAAAAGCATTAATAGTAGTACAAAAATAACCCTTAATAAAAATAGATGGAATATTAAAATAATTTTACTGGAGAAGTTTGCTGTAAATATGAAAGAAAGGGATTGTCGGTGGTCAAAAATTAATGCATTTATTAATGATAGAAAATGCAAATGTGCTGCTTATGTTTTAGGAAAGCATTGAAAAATATATTTACTCAGTAAAAAGGGATTGTTAATGATCAGGAATTATTTAATAATAAAGTAATTTTCAGCATATTATGTTTCTGTTGATTTTATCATCTTATTTCAAAGTATTTGAAAGTTTTATAAAATTCTAAACATGTTACAGATTATCATAAGAAAACCATGCAGTAAAAAGAAAAGGATCAGTTAAAAACTGACAATATCCTCTCACAAGAAGAGTTATAAATTAAGCAAGCCATTTAAACGTTAGTATTTACTGAGGAAACAAAAAAGAGAGGATTAAATCAAAAAGGAGAAAGTGTGGAGTAAAAGTAATCAATAAAAAGAAAATTAACAGAGGAAAAGTATAAAAATTGAAATCAACAAAAGCGAAACTTTTCAGATTGTGAAAGTAAAAGTAGAGAGAAAAATTAAAATAGAAAAGTGCAGAAATATAAATAAGTTAACATGAAAAAACACAAGTTAAACTAGAAATGAAAATGAAAGTAGAAAAGAAATTGAAAGAAGAATGATAAAAAAATTATATAATAGAAAGTAAATATGAAAGTAGAAATGTCAAGAAACAAAATGAAAGACAACTTTCTGGAAAAAAATCAGGGAATATTGGCAGTAAAAAATGTAAATGAAAGTTAAAACATTTCACCAGAGTGAAAAGAGAATTAGAAAAGTTAAATTTTAAAAAGTAGGCTATGATGAAATAACTATTTTTCTCGCTATGTTTCTAAGTGATGAATACATTAACAAAGATATTTAGACATTAAAAGTGAATCTTATAGGAAATGAAGGCGCAACTTTAGAAAGTCGTTGTATGAAATGGCAAAAGGGGCGGGGCAGGAAAAGAATGATTGGCAGAGATTTGGTGCTGGAATGGGTGGCATTAAATACAAACAAGAGATAATGCTGTTATGTAATGAAAACTATCAACAGGTATCTTACCAATCTAATTAAGAAAGGTATTTTTTAAAGTCAAGAAAAAATAATGGCAAAATTGAACATAACATAAAATAAACTGATTCATTTTTATATACTATGAGGACTAAAAAAAAACAAAAAACTTAACTATATTTAATATTCAGATAATTTTTATGGGAAGAGATCTGATCATTAGAATAGTGTGTGTGTGTGTGTGTGTGTGTGTGTGTGTGTGTTGGTCAACTCCTTAACTGAGTTGGGCACAAGTAAGGTTTGAAATCACGGTGCTACTACTGGTCAGGGTAAATAACTTGTTGTCACTTTACACTTGAATTAATTTCTTCTTCTCATTTATTTTTATTTTTCAACTATACATTTTCTTTTCCTCACCATTTTATCTTTTTCCTTTTTTGTTGAGTCTTTTATTCTTCTTTTAAAATAATAATATTCCTTCTTACTCATTCTTTCTTACTTATTTCCTTCCTTTTTTTAAACTTTCTTTCTCTTCTTTGTTTGTTTGTTTGTTTGTTTCTTTCTTTCTTTCTTCCCCCTACTCTTATACCTTCCTTTCTTTTCCACTTTCTTTTCTTTCTTTCCCTCTTTCCTGACTCTTTTTTGTTTTTCTTTCTCACCCCCTACTCTTATTCCTTCCTTTCTTCCCCACCTTCCTGACTCTTTCTTTCTTTCTTTCTTTCTTTCTTTCTTACACCCCTCTTATTCCTTTATTTCTTTCACACCTTCCTTACTTTTCTTTCTTTCTTTCTTTTTTCTTTCTACTCTTATTCCTTCCTTTTCCACCTTCCTCAGTCTTCTTTCTTTCTTTCTTTCTTTCTTTCTTTCTTTCTTTCTTTCTTACCCCCTACTCTTATTTCTTCCTTTCTTTCCCACCTTCCTGACTCTTCTTTCTTTATTTCCTTCATTACAATTTTCCAATTACTTCACTTACTCAAGGCACAGTCAATTTCTGAGAACAAATATTACTGCCAGTTTGATGATGCTCGTTACTACAGATTCACTAGGAAAAGGAAAATCTAGGCCATAAATTTTTTTCTTGCTTCTCCTATCTATTTAAATTAAGACAATTGTCCTCATCAACTACCTCTCTAGTTTCACCCTAGATGCCTTCTCACAGTAGCTGATATACATATTTTATTAAAAAAATTTCTTTTTTACTAAGTGTTCCTTAAATTTAATTTATGCCAACATCTATAGATGCTTTTTAAAGTATGAGACCTGGTATAAGTTCTCAGTATTGTGGTACTTAATGAGGTTAAAGGCAGAAGTCATTGTCTGTGAGACTAATTTACTATCCATCACTTTATAGCATGTGTCCTTATGAGTTTAATGCATTTTTGGTCTTTTATAGTAATTCATTTTTTTATACCTTCCTGTAAAATCAATATCTTTGGTAAATTTTGATTTTCTGTTTGTGATTCCTAATACCTCACATCCATTCTTTCAAACACTCTTCCCATCTACCCAACCCTCAGCCTTGGTATCCTTACCCGTCTATCACCCTCCTTCTGACATTTTCTATATCTAAGCACTTTTTCTCTTTACCTTCCCCAAATATAGCCTCTTGTGCAATAGTGACAGTGGAATGCCTTGCTTGGGGTGAAATGATTAAAAAAAAAAAAAAGCTGTACCATTCTCTTCATGTCTGTAGCATTTTTATATAGTAGGTGAGAGTCTTTGTATCTTTCTTTTCTATTCCTAGTTTTTCCTGTTAGTCTTTGAAATCTTTCTTAGATTTCACCTTCAACTTCAGGAAGTTACTCTTTCCGCTTTGGATATTATCTCTTTGTCCCTCTCCCTCTTCTCCTCATTTACTTTCTGTCTCTATTTTTTTTTCTTTTGTACCTGTTGCTAACATTAGCTCTTTCGTCTTTCTCTCTAGTTTCATCTCTCTATCTCTATCTCTCAGTTCTTTCTTTTCTGCGTATTGATAACATAACCTCTTCCTTCGGCTTACGGCCTATCGAGTTAAATACACCGGTTTTCGCTCGATCACCGAAGTTAAGCAACGTTGAGCCTGGTCAGTACTTAGATGGGTGACCGCTTGGGAATACCAGGTGCTGTAAGCGTTTAGTGACGGATGTGCGTTGTGATGCAGTGGATATCGGCTCGGAAAGAGAAATCAGTGAGCCGAGTTCGAATTCCAGTTGAACACCCTGTATTCACTTAAGCACTGGTATCCTTGGGAAAAGTATTAATTCATCCCTTCCCTCCAGTTATGGGTTAGATAACAAGGGTAGGACTTGGGGAGCCTGCTCTTAAACAAATCCCAATGAATTTTGATACTCGAAAAGAAAAGTATTGTAAAAATAAAAAACCTTATTCAAAAATCATTGGTTATGACCTTAAATGATCCCATAAGGATTGATAGGTCGTTAAGCCTTGAAGCAACTAAACAAAACCTCTTCCTTATTTCTTCTTAGCTTTCTCTTTCTCTCTCTCTCTCTCACTCTCTCTTCTCTCACAGTTCTTACTTTCTTACCTGTTGCTAATTACCTTTCCCCACCTTCTCCTTATCTTTCTCTCTTTTCTATTCTTTCTCTCTCTCACTCTCTATCTCTCACAGTTCTTACTTTCTTACCTGTTGCTAATTACCTTTCCCCACCTTCTCCTTATCTTCCTCTCTTTTCTATTTCTCTCTCTCTCTCACTCTCTCTATCTCTCACAGTTCTTACTTTCTTACCTGTTGCTAATTACCTTTCCCCACCTTCTCCTTATCTTTCTCTCTTTTCTATTCTTTCTCTCTCTCTCACTCTATCTCTCACAGTTCTTACTTTCTTACCTGTTGCTAATTACCTTTCCCCACCTTCTCCTTATCTTCCTCTCTTTTCTATTCTTTCTCTCTCTCTCTCACTCTCTATCTCTCACAGTTCTTACTTTCTTACCTGTTGCTAATTACCTTTCCCCACCTTCTCCTTATCTTCCTTCTCTTTTCTATTCTTTCTCTCTCTCTCTCTCACTCTCTATCTCTCACAGTTCTTACTTTCTTACCTGTTGCTAATTACCTTTCCCCACCTTCTCCTTATCTTCCTCTCTTTTCTATTCTTTCTCTCTCTCTCTCTCACTCTCTATCTCTCACAGTTCTTACTTTCTTACCTGTTGCTAATTACCTTTCCCCACCTTCTCCTTATCTTTCTCTCTTTTCTATTCTTTCTCTCTCTCTCACTCTCTCTATCTCTCACAGTTCTTACTTTCTTACCTGTTGCTAATTACCTTTCCCCACCTTCTTCTTATCTTCCTCTCTTTTCTATTCTTTCTCTCTCTCTCTCACTCTCTATCTCTCACAGTTCTTACTTTCTTACCTGTTGCTAATTACCTTTCCCCACCTTCTCCTTATCTTTCTCTCTTTTCTATTCTTTCTCTCTCTCTCACTCTCTCTATCTCTCACAGTTCTTACTTTCTTACCTGTTGCTAATTACCTTTCCCCACCTTCTCCTTATCTTTCTCTCTCTTTTCTTCTTTCTCTCTCTCTCTCTTGCTCACTCTCTCAGTTTTTTCTTCCCTAAATCTTTTTAAAATTTCTCCTTATCTTCCTTGATCTCCTTTTTTTCTCTCTTTCTCAATTCTTTATTTCTTTTCTGTTTTCATAATTCCCAATTTATTCTTTTTGTTGTTCTCTCTTTCCCTCCCTCTCACTCTGATGTATCTTACCTCTACCCTTTTTTTCTTTTTATGTTCTTCTCTTTCTCTCTCTTTCTTTTTCTCTCTTTTTCTCAGTTCTTCTTTTGCTAGCTTTTGCAATAATTATATGGCAAAAGTTTTAAACCGACCTTCTTCTGCCTCTTTTAAGTGTCAGTAATGCTTGCATTTATAAGTTATCAACTTTTTCTCACTATTATTCTAATCTTTGGAAAATAAATGACCTAATATACTAATTGACTAAATCAAATTTCCTTTTTCAAAAATAAATCTTTTTTTATTTGTATCTTTATTTTTGTAGATTCAAAGGCAAGGGTTAGTGTTTTTCTACCCTTAACTGATTGTCTGATTTAAATCTTATGAAAAAGAATAAAATAATGAGGAGTGTATCTCATTTTCAGGTAATGATTAGTGTGCCAATTTAGTAGATGCCTAATGTATAGTGAATTTGATATTCACTGGGTTCCCTTCACTGAGTCAAACCAAATTAATCTGAGTGAATGCATATTAAATATCTGATATATAGTTCCAATTATTCTATCAGATGTGGAATGATTGACAATGATAAACATTTAACATCCAATCTAATTTCTCACCTGTAGACTTATTTAAGTACTCCTGTTTGCAGATGGCAAAAGTTTTAAACCGACCTTTCTTCTGCCTCTTTTAAGTGTCAGTAATGCTTGCATTTATAAGTTATCATCTTTTTCTCACTATTATTCTAATCTTTGGAAAATAAATGACCTAATATACTAATTGACTAAATCAAATTTCCTTTTTCAAAAATAAATCTTTACTTTCTCAAACTATACCATCATGGCATCGGTTTAAACTAATGTTTTATTTTTTGGTATATTGTGATTATTTTGTAAAAATTTATATTTTCTTGTTTTTAGATAAAAACTGGAAAATTTTCCAATATATTTCAATGAAAATTTCCTTTTCTAAACTTACAGTTTATAATTACAATTTAGATACAAATTAAAATTTTATTTTAGATTTCTACTTTGATTCATATCCTCCTAGCATCAGATTAAAGTCCCTCTTTCTCTAAATGCCAATCGATCATATCTCTTTTTTTTTTCTCGTTTTTCTTGTATTTCACTGCGCTCTTTCTGCGTTTATATTGACCATTACCCTTCTCTCTTCCTCTCTCTCTTCCTCTCTCCATTTCTCTTGTCTTTTTCTGTTTCTCTCTAACCCTCTCCCATATAAGTTACATTTCCTTTTCAGTATCTCTTTTTTTCTTTCTTGCTTCTTCACTTCCTTGACAAGTTTTTTTTATTCTTTCACTATATCTTACTTTTCTCTTGTTTTTCATTCAAATTTTCTCATCTAATTTTCTCTTCTGTCTTTCCTGCCTTCCTCATATAAAAACTTTTAATAAATTACTATTTTTAAAATAAAAAAGTAATATTTTTATTCCTTTATTATTTAATAAAATAAAAATCATATTTATGAAAGATCTTGGCAACTTCAGTCTTTAGTTCATTAAAATATTACTTATTTTTTCAGAAATTTTCCATATTTCAAATAAAAATATTATGGACACCGATATTTAGAGAACTTAAAACGATTACTTCGTTACTTATTTTAGTGCATTATTTTACTTAAAATTATTGCCACCTGACACAAACAATTGTCAGTGCATTATTTAAAGAAATTACTCATAAATAACAAATAGTGCCTATACATATAAACCGTTAAATAATAATAATCAAATCAAGCTCATCATATATTATAAAAAATTTAAAACAATTGACCTCATAGTCTCTAATAACCCTACAACCCCACAACTAAATCCTCTACAGAAAACCAATGTAGTGTATCAATTTACATGCCCATTCAGAGATTGTATCTCTGGTACTAATAAACCCACTACACATATTGGTTTTACTACAACCACACTCTTCCATAGACTTACCTGTCACATTTCTGATCAGAGTTCAATTAAACATTTCTCATAAAAATGTAGCCATGTAGGTAATATTAGACAGATTTTAGTCAACAGCACAATAATACTTAGTCATACACAGAGTAAAAAGAACCTTCAGATATTAGAGGCCATCTACATTAAATCAAAACAACCCACACTCAATAAAATCACATTTAAATCTGGTCATAACACATTACATTGCATTTAGATATATGGTTCTGTTAACATTTTGAGCTCTCACGCGGCGTGACGTCATAGAACCGCATTACAAATTTGCGAACTGCATCTGCTACTTAGTAACTGTTATCATTGCTTAGCAAAGTTTTATGTCAACACAAGATGAAAAATCATCTTTGATGGTGTATGCTTTTATGTTAACGTCCCTGTAACCTCTGCTTATGGCCTATCACGTTGAATACACCGGTTCTCGCTTGATCATTGAAGTTAAGCAACATTGAGCCTGGTCAGTACTTAGATCGGTGACCACTTGGGAATACCAGGTGCTGTAAGTGTATAGTGACGGATGTGTGTGCTTACGGCCTATCACGTTGAATACACCGGTTCTCACTCGATCACCGAAGTTAAGCAACGTTGAGCCTGGTTAGTACTTAGATGGGTGACCGCTTGGGAATACCAGGTGCTGTAAACGTATAGTGACGGATGTGCGTTGTGGTGCAGTGGATATCAGCTCGGAAAGAGAAATCGATGAGCCGATTTCGAATTCCAGTTGAATACCCTGTACTCACTTAAGCACTGGTACCCTTGGGAAAGGTATTAATCTGTCCATTCCCTCCAGTTATGGGTTAAATAACAAGGGTAGGACTTGGGGACTCTGCTCTTAAAAACAAATCCCAATGAATCGTGAAAAAGAAAAAATGTTGTAAAAATAAAATAACCTTACCCAAAAAATCATTGGTTGTGACCTTAAATGATCACATAAGGATTGATAGGTCGTTAAGCCTCAAAAACGAACAAACAAACACTGTAACCTCTCTGAAGATGAAGGTGAGCCAAAAGCTTAGAACCAACATAATAAAAAAATATACAAATGTTGGAGATTTTTTGTCTTTATTTTCATTTGAAATTAAGCAAAAATATGATGTTTAGAACGGCTCATGATTAAACATAATAGACATTCAGTGTTTGTTATATTTAACAGTATATATATATATATATATTTTTTTTTTTTTAATCATATCACCCTGAGAAAGGTGGTAATGCCACTGATGTGCAGGGGGCTACGTAAGAGTGAAAAGATTGAAAAAAGGAAAATCGGAAACCACATCCTAAACAGGGAACAAGGGATGAGCCTCTACACCTGTACAATAGATGTGGGTGGAGTGTGAACCAGGCGAGAGTTTAGTCTATCTACTCCAATTGAGAAAAAAAAATGGAAAAGAAAAAAAGAAAAGTGAAAAGATTGGAAAAGAGAAAGCCGGAAACCACATCCTGAACAGGGAACAAGGGATGAGCCTCTACACCTGTGCAATAGACGTGGGTGGAGTATACATATATATAGCTAGATATTTTCAGTTGCCACCAATATTTGGAGAGCATAAAACCATTTCTTGGTTACTTATTTTAGTCCACCATTTTACTTACAATTATTGCCATGTGATGCAAACAGTAATCAGTGCATTATTTAAATAAATTAACACCACCTTTTTATAGCCGTCTGTCATTTATATTATTGCTAACTAAGACTGTTCTTTTACAAAGTAATCATTCTCGGTAATACAGTTAATCAAAATAAATGCTGCATAATTTGCTGTGTATATCATTTGCTACATGAATTTTCTATGACTATATGAGTTTCTCTCCATGTTTTTTTTCTTTCAATCATGAATAACGCAGTGTCTGTCATTTCCAGGAATTAAAAATTAAAATTAATTGGCAAATGATGATGATCACTAAAACACTATCTTCTCTATTATAATAAAGACTGCTGTGTGTGTGTATATATATATATATATATATATATATATATATATATATATATAAAATAAAATAAATTTTGATGTTCAAATCAGTTGTATGGCCATTTCTACATGAAATCCCTAAGAGAAATTTCACGTACCCTTGGCAACTTTTTATTTCAAAATAAAGACAGATATATTACCGATGGAAGTTAAAAAAAATATACTTTACAGAAAAAATTAAATATAAGAAAGTATAATTGGCTCTGTAATTTAAATATTAATTACAATGAGCCCTTCACCTTGATCAGTTTTTAATATTAATGTAATTAATATTAATTAGGATCGGTTCTTTGGGATTTACCTTCCTGTTTTTCCTTTTGGATTAAAGTTTTATATTTAAAAAAAAAAAAATATATATATATATATATCCCTCCTGTCATGCTCATTGGAGAGAGAAACAATAGCGAGGCAGAGTCAGCTTAGTTCATTGGAGAGACAATAGGGAGGCAGAGTCAGCTTAGTTCATTGGAGAGACAATAGGGAGGCAGCATTGGCTCAGTTCATTCTTTTTACTACTAGTTATTAAACTTTTACCAGTTGTGAAAGCTCTTGCTACGTGTTTGCTCCTTAACAGTAGCATATTTTATTTTGTTGTAATAATTAAGTCTTATATATATATATATATATATATATATATATATTCACCTTAACAAAACTTTGAAAATGCTTATCAGAATGAAACATGTTAGATTAAAGATACTTTTTCTTACTTGTTCTTAACTTATTCTCTTCACACACACACACACACACATATCCAAATGAATAAGAAATGAAGAAAATATTTGCAACGTTCAAAACATTCATTTAAAATAGTGCTCAAAATAAAAATGAATATTTATTATAAATTATACTTAGAACATGTACAAGCTACAATCTACTATAAAATTGTACATTCAATGTCGAAACAAAATGTACTATTTTGTAGTAGATTGTAGTTCGTACATATTCTAAAATATAATTTATAATATATATATATATATATATTTATATATATATATATATATATATATTGTTTGTTTAATGACTTAGTTTTTGGTCATAATAAAATTAGACCAGTACACAGCTGTATTAAAAAGTGTTCAATACAGTTATATTGTAGAACTTTTAAATATTCTTCATCTGTAAGTAACTTATAATAGCGTAATAAATTGTAAGTGCAATAACTTCTTTACAAATGAAGAATATATATATATATATATAATTCCCTCTTGTCATGCTCAGGGTTTTGGATTTTTTTTTAATTTCTTCTGTATTAATGTAAGATATTCAATAGTAGGCATGTTAATATATATATGCTGTCATCATTTTAGAAGTCATATTTTGCCATCATTTTTTATGGTACGTACCTGCTTGAAAGAAATATTTGTATAAAGTTTACAAATATTGGCTTGAATCTAAAGTAGCTTGTCAAATAAACTATTTCTCTATCTGAACCTATATGGCTTTAGAATAGGGAAATTCGTGACTCTCCACAGCTTCCTGTCTTTTGTAGCTCTTGTCTTTTTGCTACCTCTTTTAATCCCTGTTCTGTCCACTCTTTACACAAGCTTGTTAGGTACATTATTTGCTGCTTTCCTCTTGCTTTAAATATGTACTGTATCAAATTTTCCAAGCCGTCTTTCCTCATTATGTGATCAAAAAATTTCAACTATCTCTTTCTGATTCTTTCTTTTCTTTTTTTCTCTAAAAGTTCATTATGTTCAGCCCATGGTATTCTCAGTATCCTTCTGTAGAACCACATTTATGTTGCCTTAAGTATCTTCTTAATTTGTGAGATTGTCTCACATTGACTGTCATATAGGAGGACTGATATTACATAGCAGTTCAGTAGTCTTTTTTTTCTCTTTCTAACCACATTTTCCTGTTTCTTAATACTTTGCTTACCTTTCGAAGACATCTTTCGCTATCTCAGTTTTGGAATCACATCTTCTGTCCTCTTCCTAGTTATTTAAATTTTTGTACTAGTTGGATTTTGCTATCTCTGATTCTCTGTCTGTCACACACATTGCCTGTGCATGACTGTGTATGCACGCATGCCATGCATATGTATATGCTTGTATCTATAGTGTGCATAAGTGGCTTGTATTTCTGATATTTAATGTATGCATAAGTGCACACACACACACACACACGCACTCTCACACACACACACACACACACACACACAGTTTGACTTAGTTTGAAATAATACACTAAATAAGATAGTCCCCTACCCCTCAGTCTTGACAACCCCTACTCTGAGTTGAGCAATAAGATTTTTGTTTTTGGGTCTGTCATCGAATTAAAATATAGATGCACAGACACAAATGTCCAGTGATGCACAATTTGACTAAAACTGAAATGAACATTTGTGTCACAAGAGCTGATTTCTCTTTCTGTCTGACAACAATCCTTGGATAACAGGAAAATAGTTTTAGCCAAAATGTGCCATCTTTTAACATAATTCTTGTGACTCTTTTATTTAAAATGAACCTATTTTCTAATAAATTTAGCATTTTAAATGCACAAACAATTTAGATTTGAAATCTGATCATCTTGTTATCCGTGAAACAACAGGTATTAAAGTAACAATAACTGAATTCACTTAACATTTTTTATTGGCTTACATACTAGGTTATATTGAGTGCCTTATCATGGAGTAATAATCAGAAAGTTTATCTCACAAGCTGTTAGTACTTTAACGATTTGGATGTCTGCTGATAGTCAGTCAGTTAAGTGCCATACATGACACATGCTTGGGTGATCATGTCTCAAAAGAGTCATGACTGACTGGGCAGAAATTTTCCTGCAGTAGAATGCTATTACTTTCTTTGATAGACTAGTTACCAACCAAGGCTATAAAACTAAACATGTCCTGCTATTTAACCCATAGCTGAAGGAGTCATACTTTTACCATGGGTATTTGCATGTAAAGGTCTTTTTGTTTGTTTCTTGAAACAAGTTTTATGAAAAAAAAAATACACCTCCTATATTTACTGAAGTTATCTATCGTCTTTGCCAAACAACAAGCCACCTTCCCCAAACTTGGCTTCTGTAGATGTCGAAAATATCTGACATCCACGGTTTCAACTCACAGGAGTCATCTTCAGGGGTAAGAAATTAAAGTGGAGAAAAGAAAGTCAAAAATATTATCAATTAGCTCATTTTGCTTAAGTTTCATTATAAATGAGCTGATATAATTTTCAGCATTTCAATTTCAGATATTTTTTGTTGCTTGTCAGAAACCATCTTGCACATTTATAAATCTAACAGTCATCTGTGCATTGATGCTGCTGCCATATTTGGTCTGAATCTCATGCTATACATCCCAAGATTTCTGGCAAAATCCAAAGAAATGCCTGATCAGGCATCTCAACTTCAGTCACTTTCTCACCAATATAACATGGCTTCTTTCTGTTTTTTCTAAAAATGTTTTCGTGAACATTTTCCCCTAGAGCCCTGACTACATGTATTTAAGTGTGCTGCTAGATTGTCATTTAGGTCTCACAATTTTACTTTTGAACAGGCTAGATGCCACCACAACTACCATTTCTAATGTAACAGTTTCTTTTGGCACACTTCTCACCTGTCAAATATGTTTTTGATTACTTTCTAACCAGTGCAACATCAATCACCATCTGTCTTCTTGAACCCTATTCTTTTTTTTTTTTTTGCCCTATTCTCAATCCTCCTCTTTCTCTTTCACTTTCACTCTGTGTAAATCTTTGTATACTAGCGGCATTCCTGCCTTGCTTGGGTGTGAAATGATTAAAAAGAAGCCCCAGTATACAGACTTGCAAAAGGTTACTTTGCATTCTGGAAAAGATGATCACTGAATTTATTAGGGATAGAATGTATGTTAACTTTAATAAAAATACAATTGGTGCCGAATTAACACAAGTTTTATGTTTTTGTAACACGGTTTATCAGAACAAACGTAAAAGTCTTTAGCCAACTAAAGAACTGTTGCATTTATCAAAGTTTTGTGGTGGGTGGGATTTTGGTTTCCACTTGTTGCTGCAGCAGATGTGCGACTCCAGACAAGGACACGCTGCAGAAATTAGGAGGTGAAAATGGGAGGAGACTAAATTCTGTAGTGGGTGGGAGAGAAGAAAAGAGAAGATGAAGAAAGAAAGAAAGAGAAAAAGATAGTGAAAGAAAGAAGAAAAGATGAAGATAAAGAAATATGAGGCAGGAAGGAAAATCAAGAGATTCTAATAGTTTGATTTCTTTCATAACAAATGTGGCACAAGTATATAAAATTTTAAGAACACTTGGTGAGGTAGAAACTCTAATTCACAAACCTTTTGCACCAACTATTGTACTATGAGCAGGCATCTAGAGTGAGGATTGGAAGGTAATAGGAATAGAGAATTTGATGATGGCAAGTGGTTTAATTTAAATAGATGGAGGAAACAAGAAAATGGTTAAGAAAAAATTCTGAAGAAATAAAGAAAAAGAAAGGAAGGTGGATTGATTTGTTTTTTGTTTTTTTACAGCTTATCACCCTTTTATAGGTTATTTAAAGCCAAAACATATTTTTAGAATCTAAGAACAATTCTTCTTGTTTTAAAGTGATTATTGTATTAGTTAATTAATTTCTTGGTGATAATGATTTTCAAGTAAAAGTTCTAGTACTTAGCATATAGAAATATATTTGTGTATAATTAATGTAATGGACCTGACTGAAATTTGAACTTGATTCACTGGGTTTCAATTCTGAGATATTATCCATTACATCACTTGCACATCTAAGGTTACAGCACCTGCTAAGTGGTAACTCATCTTATATTGTCAATGTTCAACAATGCTTAACTGTGGCCAAACGAAAAACAATGTTTCAAAATGATATGGCCATAAACCTAGGAAAGTAAGAAAAAAGAAAAAAGAAAGAAAGAAAGAAAGAAAGATAGTGAAAGAAAGAAGGAAAGAAAAAAAGAAAGATGAAGAATGAGTAAAGAAAGAAAGAAAGAGGGAAAGGGAATTAAAGAAATAATGAAAGAAATAGTAATGGAGATAAAAAGAAAGAAAGAAAGAAAAAGCAATGAGAAAGAGAAAGAAGGAAAGAGAGAAAAAGAAATAGTAATAAAGAAAGAATAAGCAATGAAGAAAAAAGAAAGAAGTGCAGAAAGAAAGGAAGAGAAAGAAAGAAAGAAAATAAAGAAAAAGTGAAGAAGAAAGAAAGAAAGAACTTAAAAAATCAACAAGAAAAAACATTATAATACAGAAAGAAGGAAAAGGTTTTGAAAGATAATGTGTAAATTGAAAAATAAGTGTGAAGAAGAAATAGATCCAAATAAAGAGGAGGATGAAAGAGTAAAAGAAGTACAAGTGAATGAAAAAATAGAATAAAATCAAAAAAATTTATAAGAGGAGGGTGGAAATACAAAAGGTTAAAGTTGATTGAATTGTTGGAGAAAATGAGAGAAGCAAGAAAATGATAAAAAAAAAACTGAAGTTGAAGGAAGAAAGAATTTAAGAAATGAAGAGAAAGTCAAATTCTCGTGAGTGATGATATTTTTAGCCCAGGGATAATGTTTTCAAACTGAAATCACGACTTGTTGCAGACAATGTACCACACAATGTCGTCACTTCTAGGTTTTATCGTGTTTTTAAAGTTTTAGTTTTATTTAGTGTGATATTTTTACTCTTACTTTTTTGTTTTTGGTTTTAAAACTCCATATTTGTTAGTTTAAAATTAAATGTTGAGAAAAAGCCTAACCGAAAAAGGAAAAAAAATAATTTAACAACAATGAAGTCAAGATAAACCGAACAAAAATGAAAAAAAATATAATGATTTCAATTCGATAATAAAGCCTGCATTTAAGAAAGTTGCTGAATGGAACAAGCTTGATTAACTAAAAGAAAGAGTCACACGGAAAAAGACTAAAAAACAAAGCAGAATTAAACAGACTGAATTTAAATATCAACCTTGTAGTCATTACATTTTAATATTGGATATTTTTTTATCTAAAAATGTGTTCAAATACTTTTACCTTTTTTAATTAATATTACCTCTTACAGCTCAGATGTGGTTAGATCTATAATTATTCTGATGACATAAATTATTACGACTGATTTTTTACCACTTTCATTACTAATATTGCTTCTATTAGTCAGTCAATTAAGTGCCATACGTGATACATGCATGGGTGATCAATTCTCTTAGAGACATGACTGACTGAGCAGAAAATTATCCCGCAGTAGGTTGCCATTGCTTTCTGCGGTAGACTGGTTGCCAGCCAAGGCTATAGAACCCAATCTGTCCTGACATTTAACTCATAGTTGGAGAGAGAAGAGATAGATCATATTACATTATATTAAGTATAATTAAAGGGTGATCAGTTTATTACTTCATAACAATAGGAAACCGATCCCCCACTTTATACCCAGTAGAAGTTTCAATTATGTTTCCACTTATTATGTTCACTCAGTCAGTTAAGTGCCATACGTGATACACGCTTGGGCGATCATGTCTCAAAAGAGACATGACTAACTGGGCAGAAGATTATCCCGCAGTAGGTTGCCATTTCTTTCTGCGGTAGACTGGTTGCCGACCAAGGCTACAGAACCCAATCTGTCCTGCTATTTAACCCATAACTGGAAGGAAGAGACGGATTAATACCTTTCCCAAGGGTATTTGCGCGTAAGTGAATACAATGGATTCAACTGGAATTCGAACTCGGCTCCCCAGTTTCTCGTTCCAAGCCAATATCCACTGCACCACAACGCTTCTGCTAGAACAATTATTATTACTAATGTTATTGCTATAACTATTATTGTTAGTATTATTATACCACTGTATAGTACAGTATTAAGTCATTTTTATTATCATTAATTACTCAGTTAATTGCCATACGTGATAGACACTTGTGCGACTATGCCTCTTTTGAGAAATCACTGACTAGGCAGAAGATTTTCCCACTGTAGGTTGCCATTACTTTTTATAGTAGACCGGTTGCCAACCAAGACTATAGAACCCAATCTGTCTTGCTATTCAACCCATAGCTAAGTGAGAAGAGATGGATTAAAGCCTTTCACAAGTATATTTGTGCGTAAGTGAATGAGATGAATTTGACTGGAATTTGAACTCAGCTCTCTGATTTCTCCTTCTGAGTTGATATCCATTAAACTGCAACTACTTTTATTAATATAACTGTTTCAACAGCATTACCATCATCATCACCAACATCATCTTCATCATTATCATCAAATTTACTACATTCTTTTGATACATTTTTGTTATCTAGTGGTTTCAGTTAGAGGTCAAGTGACAACAAGTATTCCTTATAGTCTCATACTCCTTTGTGTAATCTTTATAATTATTATCACTGCCTTTTAATTATTTTTTTTAATTTTTTTATTATTAACAGTTATATTTGCATTACAGTAGCATTGTTATCACCTGCAATATTTCCTTTTTCTATAGATTCTTTTTTTTTTTTTTTTTGCTTTTAAAGCCATGGTCCTTCAAGATGTAAGCAATTATGACTCTCCATAACTTCTTTTTCTTTATCTGTGAATTTCCAACCCTTCTCAATAAATGAAAAAGTTGGTGGAATGGTTTCCCATTGCATTCTCTGAGTTTTTCTTCTCTTAGATGGGTTACCACCAAAGGCTAGAGAAACAAGTCTACACAGATATTTAACTCATAGCTGGAAGGGAGGCAGAAGAAGTAAATTTATGCCTTTCCCAAGGTCATTAGTCTCTAAGTGAATGCAAACGACTAGCCTGGAATTTTAGTTTGGCTTGCTGATACCAATTTCCCTGCTAGTATCTGTTACGCTACCGACACATTCACTTTCATTTTTTTTTTTAACCATTTCACCCCAAACGAGGCGGTAACGCCACTGATGTACAGGGGGCTACATAAGAGAAAAAGATTAGATAGGAGGAGAGTAAAGAGAAAGACGAACCAGTTACAGGGGTTGTCAGAGAAAGGAGCAAGAGAAGGATGGGAATACAGGTGTGATGACAGTTGCACAGGTAGAAAGAAAGGAAAAGATATACAGGGTGATGTAGAAAGAACTGGAGTCAAGTGAGTATTTTTATTAGTTGTTGTTGCCATCATCATCATCATCATTTATAATCTGTATTTTTCTATTATTATCCTTATTCAATACAATATGAACTAATATCAACACGATATACGGCATTTTTGCCTCTCGGTGTATAATTATTATTATTAAGTAGTATTATTAATGATCTGAGAGAGCTTTTTTTGTCAATTGTCATGATGTCTGATGATAACCTCCAGGAGAGTGACTGATTTTGTCGAAGCAATTGCTAGCTCTGCTGCTAGAAATGTTAGTTCCCTGTGGCATGCTAGACAATTCATATTTAACACATTTATAATTCTATCAGTTGTCTATGTGTTGAATATTGCTTCCACATCTGGTCTGGTGCTCCTGCTATGTATTTAGAGATTCTTGATAAAATACAAAGAAGAATCTGCAATGTTATTGGTCCTGGCCTGGCATCTTGGTTTCAGTCCCTTTCCTACAGCTGTAACATAGCTTCTCTGTGGCTTTTCTATAAATATTTTCATGGTAATTGACCTGATGAACTTTCTGCTATGGTACCTTTTATTTTATTTTATTTTATTTTTTTTAATCGTGTCACCCCCAAGCAAGGCATTTTACTGTCACTGTTGTGCAGGGGGTTACGTAGGAGAAATGTTATGAAGAGAGAGAGGTTGCAGTGGGTGTCAGGAAGAGAGTAGGAGAGGGAAGAGATTATTGATGAGAGTGGGGTGGACGAGGAGGAATGTTATGAGAAGTGAGAGGTTGCAGGGGGTGTCAGGAAGAGAGTAGGAGAGGGAAGAGAGTACTGATGAGAGTGGGGTAGACGAAGAGGAATGTTATGAAGAGTGAGAAGTTGCAGGGGGTGTCAGGAAGAGAGTAGGAGAAGGAAGGGAGTACTGATGAGAGTGGGGTGGATGAAAAGGAATGTTATGAAGAGTGAGAGGTTGCAGGGGGTGTCAGGAAGAGAGTAGGAAAGGGAAGAGAGTACTGATGAGAGTGGGGTGGATGTAGAAAAGCATGAGAGAGAGGATGTAAGTTAGTGAGAAAGGAGATGAGATTTTATGAATTTAAGTGCAGAACTTGAAACAGCTTAAGTTCTTAAGATACATAATGAGGAAGGAATGCTTAGAGAATCTAATACTCATAGGACAGATAGAAGGAAATAGAGACAGGGGAAAGCAGCATGTGACATATTTGTTAGGCTTGAGCAAATGGATGGCAGAGCGAGGTTTAGGAAAGATACCAAGAGGAAAAATATTGAGAGCGACAAGGAACAGGAGCAAGTGGAAGTACATGATCGCCTATGTTCTGAGAGGACACAGCTCATGAATAATAATAAGAACTATATTGGCAACAAGGTCTCATCATTTGACAGTTGTGCTGGTTAGATGTAAGCATAAATTCTATACTAACAGTGTCTTCTCTCATACTTTTCACTTGTGGAATTCCCTTCCGGCTCCTTGCTTTCCAGTCAAGTATGATCTTCAAAAATTTAAATGCAATGTCAATCGTTAACTTCTGTCTTCTTAATTTCTGTTCTTTTATTGTTCTCTTTTCTTAGTAATATATTTTTTCTCATATTCTCTAACACTTAGTTGCATCTTTATTGCCTTGTTTGGGGTGAAATGATTAAAAATAATGAATAGTTGTAGTAGCTTGAAAGTTCGTTAATGTCATCATTGTTTTATTGATCAATATATACTTTTAATATATAATTAATATATTATTGTAACCATTTAAATTTTCTCTTTCACTTTTCAGCAAAAAATAAGAGAAAAAATACAATTTTAATAATTTAAAATTGCTTTCATGTAAAATTTAGCAGGTATCTGAATTATGTGAACATTGTTCGAAAAATATTTATTCGAATTGTAAATTGTTTGAATGAAAATTAATCAAAAGGACAATTATACTAAATGTTAATTATTCATAAAGTGAAATTTTTTATTGAAAAAATTAAAAGAAAAACAGAAATTATAATTATTCGAAATACAAATATCGTTAACAAAATAATTTACTAAGAAAAAATATCCTTATAATCTTAAGTTATATGATACTGCACATAAATTGTCGACTGCTGAGGGTGTACTTGCCAAAAGATTCCGCTAATTTTTTAAGTTTTCTATTTGTGTCATTGTCTTCTCTATTCCTATGACCTTTCCACCTTCATACTAGATGCCTGTTCATAGTACAGTAGTTGATGTAAACTCTTTACTAATAAGAGTTTCTACCTCACTAAGTGTTTTATCCTTACCTGGCACATTTTTGTGTTGGGTAGGGACCTGAATCATCTGTCAGTTGAGTCTCTCTCCTTGAAGACAGAGTGCAGCTCAATTGGTGCTCCGTCCGCGAGGGCAAGGTTGCAACTGAGAAAAATGACCCTGAAAGATGCCCGGTCACGGGGAACATTGTCCTGCGGCCGCGCCACCCCATTGCAGCAGAGGGGTGGACCAGGTGCTCATCACCGGGGTCAGCTCAACCGGCGGTTGAGGAGACTAGGGAATTTTTGTCCCTGTACCCATCTGTATGTGGTTGGGTCCCCACCTAAAAAAAGACCTTGTGTCACATCTTGCTCCAGTGGCGGAGCAGGGTAAATACTTACCTCACTAAGTGTTCTTAAAATTTAGTAAATTTGTTTGTTATAAAAGAAATCAAACTATTAACATTTCTTGATATTTCTTCCTGTCTCATATTTCAAAAGTACGGTATTTCTTGGTGCTCTGGCGGACCTGAAGCAGACCACCACCACGTTTAATTTTGTTGTTTTTCATTTTTTTTTACTTTTATCAGTGCAGTCCTATTGATTGTTACTTAAACTTTCTGATTATCAAAAAAGGTTTTGAAAAATTACAATATTTAAATAAATTTAGGGTGGGGGGGTCAGTTTCTCATACAACGTTAAAGTAAATCGATCCTCCATTTTCAATCCACTTGTGTTGGGGTCGCTTTGTTTATGTTAATTTTGTTGTTTTTCATGTTTTACTTTTTTCAGTGCAGTTTTATCAATTGTTACTTAAACTTTCCAATTATCAAAAAAAATTTTGAAAAATTACAATATTTAAACAAATTTGTGGGGAGGTCAGTTTCTCATACAACGTTAAAGTAAATCAATCCTCCATTTTCAATCCACTATAAGGTTATTTGAGAAACTGGTCCCCACCCAAATTGTTTAAATATTAAAATTTTTGCAAATTTTTTTTGTCATTCATAAAGTTTAAGGTGTAAAAGATAATATTGCACTGAAAAAAGTTAAAAAATTTTGATAATGAACAAATTTACAGGTGGCAGTAATGTCATACCAGCAACTGGTTTCAAAATGGAGGCTCAATTTACTATAATGTTGTATGAGAAACTGATCCCCCACCAGAAAATATTTAAATATTGAAATTTAAAAAATTTTTTTTGTCAATCATAAAGCTAAGGGGGTAATCGATAGAACTGCACAGAAAAAGTAAAAAAAATGAAAAACAACGAAATTAAACGTGGTGGTAGTCTGCTTCAGGTCCGACGGTGCTCTTGATATTTCAGCAACCTGCTCTTTTGCAATATGAATTTCTGGCAAGTCCTGTTCTCTTTTAAGAGTGTATAAAAATTTCCATATTGTTGGATGATAGGATAACACTTGCTGTAAACAATCCCTTTGCTATCCTTCAAGGGTGTTATTAGTTCAAAGTAAATTGGCATTTACTCTCTCAAAGAAAGATCACATATGTATTTCAAACATACATAATTCGGTGAATATGAAGGAGACTACCACCACCTTCAAATTTGTTGTTTTTCATTTTTTTCACTTTTTTTAGTGCAATCTTATCGATTACACCCTAAACTTTCTGAGTGACAAAAATAATCTGGAAAAATTTAAATATTTAAACAAATTTAAGGGGGGGCTCAGTTTTTCATACAATGTTATGGTAAATTGATCCTCCATTTTGGAATCACTCGCTGGTACAACATTACCACCACCTGTAAATTGGTTGATTATCAATTTTTTTTTTACTTTTTTCACTGCAATTGTCAGTTTTTCATGCAATCTTATAGTAAATCGACCCTGTGCAATTAACATTTTTACTTGTGCATATTCAACAACTGAATCCTTTGCAAAATTTTTGAATAAAGCCATTCTTGGTGTTTCCAAGGATGATGTCCATCGTAAGAACTGAAGAAAACTTGAAAAAGACAAAAACAAGAGCAATAACTCATCCCCCAAAAAAAACAAAACAATGCAACCCCAATGCGAGTGGTTCAAAAGTGGAGGATTGATTTACTATAACGTTGTATGAGAAACTGAGCACCCCCACTAAAATTGTTTAAATATTGAAATCTTTTCAAATTTTTTTTCACTCGGAAAGTTTAGGTTGTAATCAATAAGATTACACTGAAAAAAGTAAAAAAAAAATAAACTGAAAAACAACAAATTTGAAGGTGGTGGTAGTCTCCTTCAGGTCCGCCAATAATTCAAATAATTATCATTTGTGCATTTTCTCTTTTAAGTTTTGCAATAAAGAATTTTGCATTTCGGATAATTAACATTTAGTATAATTGTCCTTTTGATTAATTTTCATTCAAACAATTTACAATTCGAATAAATGTTTTTTGAAATAATTGTTTTTGAACAATTATTTTCAAACAATTTTCTTGATACGAGTGTCTTGGGTAGAAAAAAGCTGCAGTTTCAGGTAACTTTGAAATTCTGTCTAAACTTTCACTAATAAAAAGATAGCCATCTTCCTATGATTAATTGAAGATGATCATCTACAATCATTTACAATGAATTCTTCAGTATGCTAGGCCCTGCCAAGAATTCATAAATAACAGATCTCATCACTTGTAAACTGAAAAGACAAATTAGAAAAGCTACTTGGTTTCAGTAAGAAAACGAAAGAAAAAAAGAAAGATAGATATATTTTACATTTGTTTCAGTAAAATAGAAAAAGATGTCAATTTCAATTTATTTATTTGTACCGCCTTACTTCTTTAAATATTGACCAGCATTCATATTTATGATTTTTTGTTGCCATATTTTGTTAAAGTAGTTAAGCTCACAACAATGTGATAAGGGGATTTCTATGGATATATTAATGTCATAGAAATCGCCATCAGCTTATTCACCCATTAACTTAATTAAGATTCATTAAAAAATTCATATCAGAAAACTGTTAAATTTTCATGGGTAATTTTTCATTATTATTATTTTTCATTATTATTATTATTATTTTTATTATTATTATGTCATTTCTCATCATATTTCGATTTCTGATATGGTCGCAGTACCAACCAAGTCTGCGGGAAGACCTAAGGCAGGTCGTGGCGTGTTGTTATGGCCCCATTTCATGTTTTTTCTATCTTCCCTATCATCTCTAGCGTTGCATAGATAAAGTTTTCCTTAGTGTGTGGGCTGTACTTAATAAGACAATTTTTTGTATATCTCTTAAGCTGGGGTTTCCAGGGATTCTTTCAATGTGTTGTTTTGTTCCATTTTTTTATCATTCCAAGTGCACCTACTATCACTGGCACAACTCTTGTTTTCAATTTCCACATTTTTTCTATTTCAATTTCCAGGTCTTTATATTTTGACCGTTTTTCAAATTCCTTGATTGCTATGTTATAATCCGCTGGATTATTATTTTTATTATTGTTATTATTATTATTATTATTATTATTATTATTATTTTTATTTTTATTATTTTTATTATTATTTTTATTATTATTATTACCATAATCATTTTTATTATTATTGTTATTATTTCTGAACTCTGAGTTTTCCCACACTGCAGAAATTGGGAGGTGAAAATGGGAGGAGACTAAATTTTGTGGTGGGTGGGAGAGAAGAAAAATGAAGATGAAGACAAAGAATAAAAAGTAAATTAGTAAAGCATTTGCACCAACTACTGTACTATGAGCAGGCATCTAGGGTGAAAGTGGAAAGGTAATAGGAATAGAGAATGATGGCAAGTGGTTTAATTTCAATAGATAGAGGAAAGAAGAAAATAAAGAAAAAAAAATTCTGAAGAAATAAAGAAAGAGAAAGGAAGGTGGATTGATTTGTTTTTTTTTTTTTACAGCTTATCACCCTTTTATAGGTTATTTAAAGCCAAAACATATTTTTAGAATCTAAGAACAATTCTTCTTGTTTTAAAGTGATTATTGTATTAGTTAATTAATTTCTTGGCGATAATGATTTTCAAGTAAAAGTTCTAGTACTTAGCATATATTTGTGTATAATTAATGTAATGGACCTGACTGAAATTTGAACTTGATTCACTGGGTTTCAATTCTGAGATATTATCCATTACATCACTTGCACATCTAAGGTTACAGCACCTGCCTAAGTGGTAACTCATCTTATATTGTCAATGTTCAACAATGCTTAACTGTGGCCAAACGAAAACCAATGTTTCAAAATGATATGGCCATAAACCTAGGAAAGTAAGAAAAAAGAAGAAAGAAAGAAAGAAAGAAAGAAAGAAAGAAAGAGAAAAAGATAGTGAAAGAAAGAGAAAAAGATAGTGAAAGAAAGAAGGAAAGAAAGAAAGAGGAAGAATGAGGAAAGAAAGAAAGAGAAAAAGATAGTGAAAGAAAGAAGGAAAGATAGTGAAAGAAAGAAGGAAAGAAAGAGGAAGAATGAGGAAAGAAAGAAAGAGAAAAAGATAGTGAAAGAAAGAAGGAAAGAAAGAAAGAGGAAGAATGAGGAAAGAAAGAAAGAGAAAAAGACAGTGAAAGAAAGAAGAAAAGATGAAGATAAAGAAATATGAGGCAGGAAGGAAAATCAAGAGATTCTAATAATTTGATTTCTTTCATAACAAATCTGGCACAAGTATATAAAATTTTAAGAACACTTGGTGAGGTAGAAACTCTAATTCACAAACCTTTTGCACCAACTATTGTACTATGAGCAGGCATCTAGAGTGAGGATAGGAAGGTAATAGGAATAGAGAATTTGATGATGGCAAGTGGTTTAATTTAAATAGATGGAGGAAACAAGAAAATAATTAAGAAAAAATTCTGAAGAAATAAAGAAAGAGAAAGGAAGGTGGATTGATTTGTTTTTGTTTTGTTTTACAGCTTATCACCCTTTTATAGGAATAGAGAAGTTAATGATGGCAAGTGGTTTAATTTCAATAAATGGAGGAAAAAAGAAAATAGTTAAGAAAAGTTTCTGTAGAAAGAAAGAAAAAGGAAGGTCGATTGATTGATTTGTTCGTTTTTACAGCTTATCACCCTTTTGTAGATTATTTAAAGCCAAAATGTTTTTAGATTGTAAGAATAATTCTTTTTGTCTTTAAAGTAAATATTGTATTAACAATTTCTTTGGAGATAATAATGGTTTTCAGAAAAAAAGTCTTACTGTTTAACCCATAGTTGAGGGATTCATACCTTACTGATGGTTTACACAGAAGATTGAATGGCAACAAGTCTCCTCAATACCCCAGAACTATCATCAGTATTCTAGTCGTTCTAGCTGTGTGACGTCAATTACTTCCTGGATTTTCAGCTTCCCCAGCCTTTTAATAAAGTGCTTCAGGATTGTTCCTACCACTCTATAACATCAGTTCTCACGAGTAAACTTCACCTATAATTATTATTATTATTATTATTATTTTCTTTTCTTCATTTATCTCTCATTCAAAATTTGCATCCACACCTTGGTTGTACACTTTGGTTGGAGCTTCTTTTGAAGCCACCTTTGCTTAAATTAGCAATGCAATCTCTTAAGAACTAATGGATTTAATTTTAATCTATTTTTATTACTTCAAACATTATTACAGTGGTTACATCGTATTACAAGTATAAAATGTTTAATAAATAAGAATGTGGGATTTGTTTTTCAGAAGATAAACCTTAAATTTGTATATATTTTGTTTTAAATTGTATGCATATACGTTTATTGTGTATTTGGGCAACAATTTCTCTTTTATGCAAGTTTCATTAAAAATAACAAACAAGTTTAAGTTTTTTATGTAAATTTTCATGCAATTTTATTATTTTTTTTAGAACATAAATTAAATTTTATGTGTGACAATCACACTTAAAATAAAATTCATCTTCAATAATGGCTAAAAGTATAACTGAAAGTACTCTGACAAACAAAGCACTCGTATAATTTTTATATAATCTGTGTTCTGAAAAGAAATAAATCATAAAATCACATTAAAAAAATCCCATAAAAAGACAAAAAAAAACATGATTGTCATTTTTAATGAAATCTGCATATATATATATATATATATATATTTATAGTGTATCGAGGCAGCAAATAATTTTCTAAACATATACTGTTAAATATAAGAGACAATGAATGTCTATTATGTTTAATCATGAACCATTCTAAACGTATTTTGGCTTTTATTTCAGTTGAAAATAAAGACAAAAATTTTAAATAACATCCACCATCACTGATGATTTTATTTTGTGTTGACATAAAACTCCACTAGGCAATGGCAATAGTTACCAAAAATAACAAACGCAGTTCGCAAATGTGCAATGCGGTTCTATGATGTCACACAGTGTGTTACCATCTTAATAATCTCTCTGTAGATGGCTCATGTGAGCCGAAAGCTTAGAACCAAATTAATAAAAAATGATCCAAATGTTGGGGAATTTTTGTCTTTATTTTCAACTGAAATTAAAGCCAAAATACGATGTTTAGAATGGCTCATGATTAAACATAATAGGCATTCATTGTCTCTTATATTTAACAGTATATGTATAGAATATATATATATGGAAGCTTGTTATTTGAAATAGATGCCTCATTTTTATGCATTAAACAGTGTGTACTACATAATTATTAGGCTACCCCAATGTTTTAAAAAATTATGTATTTCATATTATTTTTTAGTATTTATTGCCAAGTGAATAATTGTAAATGAAAATAAAATGGTTCTTTTGTTAATACTGTGCTATAACATGTGCATCAAATGATTTTATAAATATTTAATAATTACCTATATTGCAGTTTCATCAATGAAAGACTTAAGAAAATTTAGGGGGATTTGGACGAGTTCATCTTTGTTTCCTTGCCTTGTAAAATTTCGCAAAGTAATAATAACAAAAGAGCCATTCTATTTTCATTTAGAATTATCCATTAAAAAATAGTATGAAATACATTATTTCTTTTAAAAAACTGGGGTGGTCTAATAATTATGACCAGTAGTGTACATCTATTGGCCTATGGGAAATCATACAAAAAAATGCATTTCTCAGCAGGGATTGAACCTGCGTTCTCTTTGTAAGTGAAACCCCAAAGTATGATGCAACAAGCAATGATCAATTTTTACCTTTTTTAAGTAAAGCATTTTGTTTGTTTAGCTAGTCATCAACAGGTGTGTATTCAGTTTCTCTTTACTTCTTTGCATTTCATATGTGTGTCAAATTCTCCAAGCCCTCTTTCTACATTTATGTGTCCTCAAAATTTTTTTTTCTGATTCTAACTATAAGGGTCTTTTTTGCTTCCATTTTTCTTGAAACTTCTTCATTGCTCACATGCTCTTATTATGGTATTCTCAGCATCCTTCTGTAGAATTACATCCGTGTTACCTCAATTTTCCTCTTCATCTGTAAAGAAATTATCCAACATTCACTCCCATATAGAAGGATTAATATTGCATAGCAGTTCAGTGTTTTTTTTTTTTTCATTTGTTGCTAACAGAGTTTGAAGAATATGAATTACTTAAAATTTAATGATGTTGCCAAAATGATTTTTAGAAAGTCAGTTTGGAATCATTCTCTGGTTCTGATATATTTTATTCATAATCAATGAGTTTTTGCTGATTTTCATTGCAATTTCTTGGTTGTTATACTCACAATGTTTATCCAGTGTGTCCTCTGGTCTTTTAAAAGAGTTTGTTATTTATTTATCTCAGTTTATGAGATGAAAATTTATCATTATCATGTGTTTTTAACTTCACGCTAATATCTACATCTTGGTTGATACATACATGACGTTTCGACTAGTGTACCTTCCAGCCTTCTTCAGATATTTGCCCTACTCAATAACCTGCTCAAAGTAGAAATACTTTAACATACTGCAATAGTTAGCAAGCTTGTCTTGCTAGATAAATTACAAGTTTGATCATCACTGAGGGCCCCATTCTTTGACCTTGTGCCACATCTAAGCTATGCTTAGAAAATCACCATAGATGGTTAAGTTGAAGAGAGGGATAAATATCTTTCTGTTTTCTATTTTTTGGTTAATACATATAGCTTCAAGACAGACAATAATTTTTCACAGATCTCATTATTTTATTAACCATGACTTACCATGAATTTTTTTTTTAATCGTTTCACCCCAAGAAGGGTGGTACCACCACTGATATGCAGAGGGCTACATAAGAGAGTAAAGTTTAGATAGGAGGAGAGTGAAGAGAAAGATGAACCAGTTACAGGGAGTGGGAGAGAAAGGGCAAAAGGAGGATGGGAACACAGGTGTGAAGACATTTGCGAAGGTATAGAGTAGGGAAAAGAACAAGATATACAGGGTGATGTAGAAAGAACAAGAGTCAAGTGGATAAGAGATGGGGATTGACATTGCATTTAAATTCCTGTAGCCGTCAGGAAAGCAAGAATACGAAAGGGAGTTCCACAGGTGGGAGGTGCAAGAAAAGATGCTGCTGGAATAGAATTGTCGGCTGCATTTGGGTGATCTAACTGTAAATGGGTGGGACCTTGTTGCCAGTCTGGTTGTTTGAATAAATTCTTGTGGTAGGGGCACCAGCGATTTAAGCTCGTCAGAGCAGAAGCCATGAAAATATTTGTAGAATAAAGAGAGGGGAGCCACATCCCACCAGTGAGAAAGTGGCTGGAGTCGAGCTGCCAAGTCGAGACCTATCATATTACAGATTCTCCTTTGGAGCCTGTCAAGAACACTGAGATGAACAGCAGGGGCGCCTGACCATATATGACAGCAGTATTCTATGCACGGACGAATGGTTGACTTGTATAATGACTGCTATGTTAGGAATATGTAGGAGAAATGAAGAAGTAGCCATTGCTAAAGTTTGAACTCATGGCCTATTTATTTGGGAGCCTTTTAGACAAAGCAAAACTAATAAAAAGCTAACTATATTCTACCAGAGAGTTTTAAACACTTAAAAATTTTTTAGCTATAGATTCATTACAAGAATCACCTTTGAAAGCCACAAGGAAAAAAATCTTTGCTACTGTTATAAGAATTACATGTTTTATGAGTCATATAAGTAATAAAGAAAAAGTAAATTTATATACAGTACTGTGCAAAAGTATTAGGACAAGAACTATTTTATATTTTATGAGACATCAAAATAAATTTTAAAATCACCCCTGTCCTAACACTTTTGCACACTACTGATAGTGTGCAAAAGTATTAGGACAGGGGTGATTTTAAAAAAAACCTTGCTGAAATTCAAATACAGGGTGAAAAGCCAAGTAAATTGCTAATAAATATTGATTATTTAAAACTAGGTGTAAAAGAAATGTATTAAAAAGAAGTTATATTTAATTTTTCCTATTTTCTATTAAACAAGTTATTTTGAAATTCCTCTATTGAACATCTATGGGATATTATGGATAAAAATTGATAAATCTAATGTTACTTCGCAAGACACATTTTGGAAACAAATACAAGCTGCTTGGCAGGAGATACCATTAAATACATTGAAGAAGCTTGCGATGTCAATGCCTGACAGAATGAAGACTGTGATCAAAGCAAAAGGCTATTATACTAAATATTAAATTTTTTTTGTAACAAGTATATTTTTCTTGTGAAAGCATTTGTTGAGTAAATCAAATCAAATTACTTTAATTAAATTGTTTATTTTCTGTCAATATACCTCATAAAAGAGAAAATAGTTCTTGTCTTAATACTTTTGCACAGTACTGTATATATATATTTGTATATATATATATATATATATATATATATATACTAGGTGCGATTGGTAAATTGTCTTAATTATTTTATTATTTCAAAGCAAAAGGCTATTATGCTAAATATTAAATTTATTTTCTAACAAGTATTTTTTTCTTGTGAAAGCATTTGTTGAGTAAATCAAATAAAATTACTTTAATTAAATTGTTTATTTTCTGTCAATATGCCTCATAAAAGAGAAAATAGTTCTTGTCTTAATACTTTTGCACAGTACTGTATATATATATATATATATATATATATATATATACTAGGTGCGATTGGTAAATTGTCACAATTATTTTATCATTTCAAAGCAAAAGGCTATTATACTAAATATTAAATTTATTTTCTAACAAGTATTTTTTTCTTGTTAAAGCATTTGTTGATTAAATCAAATTACTTTAATTAAATTGTTTATTTTCGTCAATATGCCTCATAAAAGATAAAATAGTTCTTGTCCTAATACTTTTGCACAGTACTATATATCAGGAACATGTAATAAGGAAGGAGGGCTTGAAGAATATAATGCTCAGAGGAGGGATAATAAGAATTAGAGACAGGGAAAAGCAGCATGACATTCTTGATGGGTTTGAGCAAGTTGATGATAGCGCAGTATTTGGGAGGGATACCAAGATGAAAAATGTTAAGAGGGGCAATTGGAAGTCCATGATTGAAGTCCATTTCACCCCGGGCAAGGCATAAATGCCACTGATGTGCAGTGGGGGGCTACATAATTGAAAGAAAATTAATTAGAAGAGAGAGAAATTAATTAGAAGAGAGAAAATTCATTACAAGAGTCATGGTAAAATTCATGGTAAAATTCATTACAAGAGTCATGGTAAAAAAACTTTGTTATCGTTATAAGAATTACATGCTTCATAAGTAATAAATAAATAATTTAGCAGCTGTTTTATTTTCTTCTTTTTTTTTTTGCAGACACTTTGAAATATTTTTACTATTAAATGTTTTAAACATATTTTTCATATATCAGTTAGTCAGATGCCAAATATGATACACGCTTTGAGCGATCATGTCTCGAACGAGACATGACCGACTGGGCAGAAGATTATCCTGCAGTAAGTTGCCATTGCTTTCTGCGGTAGACTGGTTGCCAGCCAAGGTTCTAGAACCCAATCTGTCCTATTATTTAACCCATAACTGGAGTGAACGGATAGATTAATACCTTTACCAAGGGTATTTGTGCGTAAGTGAATGCAAGAAATTAAACTTGAATTCGAACTCGGCTCTCCAGTTAGTCAATCTGAGTCAATATCTACTGCACCACAATGCACATTTTTTTTTTTTTCATATTTACTTACTTCTTAAAAAATATCTCTCAATAACTCAATTGATATTATAGACCACATATTGCAGATAATTGTAATCTCGCTAATCCTTTTTCTGGCTGTATAAAGAAGAGATGAAAATATATTTTTTCCCAGAATATCTGTGTGGAAATGAATGCAATAAACTTGAATGGAATTTGAACTTGGTTTACTAATGTCTAGTTTTGAGCCACTCACCATTACACACCCAACACTCAGCCCCAAATCCACAAATCCAGGGCCTTCTCATTCAAGTTGGAGGAACCACTTTCTGATTGATAATGTTTTCAGGGGTGTAGCTGAACTTACCACACTTGGTCAGTTGTGGGTTGATGTGGCTTTTTTAACCCATAGTTAGACATTTTGAATTCAGAATTGTTCTTTTCCTAGATTGGTTGCTACCCAAAGCTATAGAACCCAGTCTGTCCCGATATTTAAAAAATAAATGGATGTTTTCAATTCAGAATTGTTCTTCTCTTATAGAACCCAGTCTGTCCTGCTATTCAACCCATAGATGTGGGGAGAAGAGGTGGATTCATACTTTTACCAGGGATATTTGTTCTTGAGCTAATGTAATTCTTCTGCTTGATGAATTAGTGCTTAATGAACCATATAAATATTAAATAAATAAATTACTTCATTAATTACTTTTTAAACAGACTGTTTGTATGTTTCATCTCTACAGGACATAAGAAATCATTGCTCTTCACAATCTAATGGGGCTTTTAGCAGTTTTTGTCTCTTTGCTAAGCATCCCCCCCACTCACCTAGAATTTTTCAGTGTCCTTATATAGAAACACATTTCTTCTAATTCTAGGTTTTTCCTTATCCATGGGGAAATTACCCAACATCAACTAGAATTTGGTTGGTTGGATGTTTTGTTTTAAAGGCATATCAACCTCAGCTGCTCATTTATTGCTAACTAAATTTTTTTATTTCTTGCTGGTAATATCTTTTTCTTTCAACAATTTATTGTGGTTTTTATATAAGTTTTGTGTCTAGTAATACTTTTTTTTTCTTTTTGAGTATCAAGATTCATTGGGATTTGTTTTTAAGAGCAAGGTCCCCAAGTCCTACCCTTGTTATTTAACCCATAAGTAGAGGGAAGGGATGGATTAATACCTTTCCAAAGGGTACCAGTGCTTAAGTGAATGCAGGGTATTCAACTGGAATTCGAACTCAGCTCACCAATTTCTCTTTCCGAACTGATATCCACTACACCACAACGCACATCCATCACTAAACTCTTACGGCACTTGGTATTCCCAAGTGGTCACCCATCTAAGTACTGACCAGGCTCAATGTTGCTTAACTTCGGTGATCGAGCAAGAACCAGTGTATTCAACGTGATATGGCCGTAAGCATGCACCTCCGTCACTATACGCTTACAGCACCTGGTATTTTAAGTGGTCACCCATCTAAGTACTGACCAGGCTCAAAGTTGCTTAACTTCGGTGATCGAGCAAGAACCAGTGTATTCAACGTGATTTGGCCGTAAGCATGCACCTCCGTCACTATACGCTTACAGCACCTGGTATTTTAAGTGGTCACCCATCTAAGTACTGACCAGGCTCAAAGTTGCTTAACTTCGGTGATCGAGCAAGAACCAGTGTATTCAACGTGATTTGGCCGTAAGCATGCACCTCCGTCACTATACGCTTACAGCACCTGGTATTTTAAGTGGTCACCCATCTAAGTACTGACCAGGCTCAAAGTTGCTTAACTTCGGTGATCGAGCGAGTAGTGACCAGTTAAAGAATCTTTAAAATGGTATTTTCATAATATGAGCCAAATAAGAAAAAAAAAATTTCTAAATGACTTAGAAAGAGTTTCAAAAGAAATAGAGAACAAAGCCTAAAAACCTCATTAACTATGCATTCAGTAATTGACTCTTTATAAGATTCACCTTCAAAACCTACAAGTTGGAAAACCTTCATTATTGCTTGAAGAATTGAGTGCTTAATGAGCCATATAAGTATTAAATAAATAATTTACTTCAGCAGCTGCTTTCTTAACAGGCTCACTCTTCGTTTACATGCTGCATCTTTTGAGGACATAGGCAATCAATGCTTTTCACAATCTTATGTGGTTTTTAGCAGTTTTTCTGTCCCCAGTTCTGTCGTTCATTCATACAAGCTTGTCATATAAATGGATCACTGTCTTCCGCTATCTCTCTTGCCTTCGATAAGCCCCATAAGGGTTAAGTTTTCCAAACCCTCTTTCCTCATTATGGGTTCAAAGAAATTCAACTTCAAGCCTACAAGTTGGAAAATCTTCATTATTGCTTGAAGAATTGATGCTTAATGAATCAAATAAGTATTAAATAAATAATTTACTTCAGCAATTGCTTTTTAAACAGACTGTTTTTGGGTGTACGTTGTGGTGCAGTGAATATCAACTCAGAACGACAAATTGGGGGCTGAATTCGAATTCCAACTGAATTTCTTGCATTCACTTATGCACAAATACCCATGGGGAAAGGTATTAATCTGACTCTTCCCTCCAGTTATGGGTTAAATAATAGAACAGATTGGGTTCTTTAGCCTTAGCTGGCAACCAGTCTACCGCAGAAAGCAATGGTAACCTGCTGTGGGATAAACTTCAGCCCATTCAGTCATGTTTCTTTTGAGACATGATCACCCAAAGCATTTATAACATATGGCCCTTAACTGACTTCTGTTATCTATTTATACAAGCTTGTCAGATAAATAGCTCACTGCCTTCCTCTTTCTTGCCTTCAAAAACCCCTCAGAGGGTTAAGATTTCTAAGCTATCTTTCCTCATTATGGATCCAAGGAAATTCAGCAATCTTTTCCTGATTTTGATTGTGAGTTCTTTCTGATGCCATTTAGTTTAAGTCTTTCTTATTGCTTAATAGATTCATCCATAGAATTTTCAGTGTTTTTGTCTTTTTCTGCTAATTCTTGGTTTTTTCCTTATCCATAGGGAAATCACCCAACATTCACTTCCATATAAAATGATGGTTATTACATAACTTTTCAAGATATTTTCATATTTGCTTTCTTTAATTGAAACAAAAATCTCTAAGGTGCTAAATCTTTAAAATGATGTTTTTGTAATATTTGTAGAAACAAATTCCAAATTTGTTTCCAAATACTTTCACGGCTCCTGCTCCAATAAACTTACCTCACTGGTGCCCAATAATTATGAATTTACTCAAGCTAAAAAATTAGCAACTAGGTCCCACCGTTTTACTGTGAAACCAATAAAATGTAAATGCAAATTCTACTCCAGCAACTTCTTTTCTCGCACTTCTCACTTGTGGAATTCCCGTTCCACTTACTTGCTTCCCTGACAGCTACAATCTCCACGAATTTAAATGTAAAATCAATAGTCATCTCCTATCTCACTAACTTGCATCCTCTCTCTCATGTTCCCTTCTCCGTCCACTCCACTCTCATCAGTATTCTTATTCTTCTCTTACTCACTTCATGACACCCCTATAACCTGTCACTCTTTCTCATTACTTTCTTTCAATGTAACCCCCAGCAAACATCTATTGAACAGGTGAAGAGGCTCATCCTTTTTTCCCTGTTTAGAATGTGGTTTCCGGTTTTCTCTTTTCCAATCTTTTCACTCTTTTCTTTTTTCTTTTTTTTTTCAATTGGAGTAGATAGACTAAACTACCACCCGGTTCACACTCCACCCACGTCTATTGAACAGGTGAAGAGGCTCATCCCTTGTTCCCTGTTTAGGATGCGGTTTCCGGCTTTCTCTTTTCCAATCTTTTCACTATTACGTAGCACCTGGCACATCAGTGGCGTTACCGCTTTGCTCGGGGTGAAATGATTTAAAAAAAAAAAACAGTGGCAGTAAAATGCCTTGCATGGGGCAATACTCCATTCTCATCAGTATTCTCATTCTTCTCTTACCCACTTCCTGACACCGCCTATAACCTGTCACTCTTTGTCATAATTTTCCTCAAAACAGTGGCAGTAAAATGCCTTGCTTGGAACGATATGATTATTAAAAAAAATGAGACAAATGAGAACAAAATGGTTTATAAACCTATTAGAAAGAATATGATAGAAAATAAACCTTGAAACGATCATTAACAATCTGTTTTTATACAAGCTATTCTGTAGACCTTCTCTTCTGTACTTGTTATCCACCAATATTTGCACACCCACCATTTCACTTATGATTACTCAGATATAACAATCATTTACTTTTGTGCCTAGTTAATTACTTTGACCCTTGTGATCATAAATATTGGACAATGTCCAGACCAGACCATACTATAACCTGTACAATAAGCATCTTCTTGAAGGCCTCTCAATTTGAGGATGGCCAACCATGTTAACCAGATTTCTTACTCTCCCAACCTTAACCCTGCATTCAGTTGCATATTAACCATTGCATTTACTCTTCTTTACACCACATACAAGAGACTGTTGTCCACTGCTAGCCTCTTCAGTTGCTTCTTCAATCCAGCTGTGTACTTTCATCTCTCTTCAACTCTCCCGCCGTCTCTCTCTCTCTCTCTCTGTCTCTCGTGGATGTGCAAATAGCATAATGGATAGCATCTCAGAATGAGAAATTGAAGAGCAGTTTGAATTAGTCTCAGGTTCGTTGCATTCACTTACACATAGCCCTAGGAAAGTTAGAAATGCATTTCTTTTCCCCCGGCCATGAGTTAAATAGTATAACATGTATCTGTAAAAATTATTATTATTCTCAAAAAATTGTTAATGTAATATTCACTGGCAAAAAAAAAGAATTATACTTACAATCCAAAATATGGTTTAGCTTTAAATAACCCACGAAGTGTTGATAAGTCATAAAAAAACAAATCAATCAATAAAAAAATCTCTCTCTCTTCATGTATATATATATATATATATATATATATATATATATATGTATATATATATATATATGTATATATAGATATGTGTATATATAAAGATATATGTATACTTATGTATATATATGTATATATGTATGTATATATATGTATATATATGCATGTGCAATTTATATATATATATATATATATATATAATATTAATATATATATATATTAATATACTTAATTACAATAAAGCAGCACTAATTATTATAGACTAATGTCCGAAAAACCAAAGCTAACCTATCAGTAAATTGAATCAATAACCCAAAGAGGACTACCTCGTAGGTTAAATAAAGGGGAAGAAAAAAAGAAACAAACCAAGCACAAGAACAATGCGTCAAGAGCTTGTTTGAAAGAAAAAAAACCCAAAACGAAAACCTTAACAGTAAAGTGCTCTGTACGAAAGTAGAGCAAAAAATACATACGAGAGACTGACGATCCATTGTGTGAAACTGCGGTCGGTTTTGGCTCATTTTTAGATTTAATGTACTGTATATATATATATACTAGCAGTATAGCCTGGCGTTGCTCAGGTGTAATGAAAGCTTTAAAACTAATCCATGGTCCTAGAGTTCAAACTCCTTGGACATTGAGATGCTAGTCTAAAAAGCAATAGTTGTTTCTAGTTAAAGCGAAACCATAGACTGAAAGAACAATGAATGGATGTAAGTCAAATTTTGATTTCCTGCTATCGATACCAAATTTTCTGCACTATTGTAAGAACTGCAACCTTGAAACTTCTAGTTTGGAGTACTTGTTCTGAACATCTCTCCATCACACCACCTCCACATATATAAATAAGTACAAGAAACCAGCAAAGAAGTGTGTATTTACCAAAAATGAATATGGTAAGATAAGTGAACTAAAAAATATTAAGGATCTGATAAATAAAATAGAATTAATAATATTCACAACCTATTATTTAAATATCTATGAAGGACCAAAAATGTGACTCTGAAATATAAAGATACATTAAGACAGGGAAATATACCTTCCAAAAGCTAAGCAAAGTATTAAGCGACATGAAAATTTTGTTAGAAACAAAGAAAAAAGTACTGAATTGTTATTTAACTATATGTAGTAAATTCTGAATAATCCAATCACAGATGAAAAAGAGGCAACAGAAAAGTGTTCTACAGAAAGATGCTGAGAATACCATGTACTGAACATGAGAGCAACATCAAAGTTTTAGAGAAAATGAAAATAAAAAGGACATTAATATTTAGCATCAGAAAAAAAAGTTGCAATTTCAAGGGGTTATAATGAGAAAAGAAGGCTGGGAAAAATTGACACTTGCAGTGAAGACAAAAGGGACAGTGGGAAACAGTGCCTAACCCACTTGGCAATCTTGTGTAAATAAACAGTAGAACAGGTATTAGGGGGGGCAGCAAAGAGACAAACTTTACTAAGTGAAAGTAACAACAGGAAATTGTGAAGAGCCAAGAAGTGGCATGACATGTAGAAGAAGAATATTATCTTATTTTGAACTACCACTTGTAATGTCTGATATATCTCCTTGACTTTTTATTTCATCACACCATGCTTGATAAGGCACAATACAAAAGCAGATATTTACAGATGCACACTCATCTATATATATAAAAGTCAATCTGTGAGTCTGTGTGTGGCTGTTCCCTATGCACGCCTACATTTTTTAAGCTACGCCATTCAAACTTTCTAGGGGCACATATCTACAGGGAAGCCAGGTCGACACATACTTTTTGAGTTTAAGTTCAGCAGTTTTCCCTTTCGCACTTTTTGGCCAATGGTGCAGATTGTTTACATTTGCTCCTTTAAATATCTAAGTTGATTGCTGAATTACGTCACAGAAATCAAATCACATGTGTCAAACGTGACTAAAATATTTTTTATTAAAAAAAAAAATAAGCCTTTATATTTAATTTTTATTTCAACGTTTTACGTCACAGAAATCAAATCACGTGTCAAACGAGATGAAAATATTTTTTTATTAACAAAAAAAAAAAATAAAAATGAGCCTTTATATTTAATTTTTATTCCAACGTTTTAAAAATTCATTTGGTTAACACAAAAATGTGAATATTTTTCCCTTTAATTTTGAAACAAAAGAAATATTTTTTTTTAAAAATGTGTTTTTTCAAACAAAAGCAAAATATGTAAAATAAAAAGTGGCATCTTGTCCTAATACGAAAATGTTCTGAGTTGCACGGGCAACGCCGGATTATGATGCTAGTGTAATATAAAATTGAGAGAAAGACAACAGAAATAAATTCTTCTTCTTCTTTCTCTTCTTCTCTGTGTCATGTCCCTTCAGGACATAAATGATCATGGCCCTCCACATCACCCTATTGCTTGTAGCTCTTAACACTCTTTCACTAGTTACCCCTCCCAAACCTTGCTTTGCCACCCATTTGCTCAAGCCCATCAAGTATGTCATACATTGCTTTCCCGTCTTTCTTTCTCTCTGTGGATGTGCGCTGTAGTGCAGTGGATATCGACTCAGAATGACAGATCGTGGGGGGAGGGGGATTTGAATTCCAGTTGAATTCATGGCATTCACTTACACACAAATATCCTTGGGAAAGGTACTAATCAATCTCTTTCCTCCAGTTATGGGTTAAATAATAGAGCAGATTGGGTTCTATAGACTTGGCTGTCAACCAGTCTACTGCAGAAAGCAATGGCAACCTACTGTGGGATAATCTTCTGCCCAGTGAGTCATGTCTTGTTTTAGACATGATTGCCCAAAGTGTGTTTCACGTATGGCACTTAACTGACTTTCTCTCTATCCATCCTGTGAGTATCATATTCTCTAAGCCCTTCTTCCTCATTACATGTTCCAAAAACTTCAGCTCTCTTTTCTTTATGATAAGTATAAGTTTCCTTTTAGTTTCTATACTCTCCAAAACTTTGTCATTGCCTCCATGTTCAGTTCATGGTATTCTCAGCATCCTTCTGTAGAACAACATTTTGGTTGCTTCAAGTCTCTCTTTCATCTTTCATGAGATTGTCCAGTATTCACTGCCATATTGAAGAACAGACATCACATAGTAATCCAGTACTCACTTTGTTTCTAGGAAAATTTTCTTGTCTCTCAATACTCTACTCAGCTTCTGGAATGCATCCTTGACGATGCTAATACAGCTTCGGATCTCAGTGTCACACTTTCATTCATCTGTTAGAACATCAGATATTTAATGTTCTGTACCTGCTTGGTTTTAGTATCCCTAACTTTTAGTTGGTATTTAGGGCTCCTCTTTTTACTGAGGATGTGCGTTGTGGTACAGTGGATATCGGCTCGGAACGAGAAGCCAGGGAGCCGAGTTCGAATTCCAGTTGAATCCATTGTATTTACTTACGCGCAAATACCCTTGGGAAAGGTATTAATTTGTCTCTTCCTTCCAGTTATGGGTTAAATAGCAGGACAGATTGGGTTCTATAGCCTTGGTCGGCAACCAGTCTACCGCAGAAAGCAATGGCAACCTACTGCGGGATAATCTTCTGCCCTGTCAGTCATGTCTCTTTCGAGACATGATCGCCCAAGCGTGTATCACGTATGGCACTTAACTGACTGACTTTTTACTGATGATCATGTATTCAGTTTTCTTGTAGTTTATGTTTGGTCCTTTCGTTTCGCCTTCTTTAGCTACCTTCTGTAGGAGACCTGGTATTTTATACATCATATATTTTAAATGATTTATTGTCACTGAAAGTATTAATAATTTCTACCTACCTGCATGTCATTCTGGTTACCGCATTAAAGAATGCCATTGCAAGCTATCAGGAATGGCTATTGGCAGTTGACAAGCTTCAGTTCTTCATAGAAATTACCAGTATAGAAATCTTCAATAAATACACTCAAATATGTTTGTTGAGTGAAATAAGTAATTGAGAATATGGGACAATATTTGCCGAGAGGGACAAAACAGAAAGCAAAAGAAAGAGAGAAATCATTTGGAAGACTGGTATAGAAGTAGAAGAAGAAACATGACTTGGAGTAGAGAAGGAGAGAATTCTTTATTTTCAGTGTTAACCGTAGGTTTAGGATGGAGGCATTTCAAAAACAGGAAGGCAAAGTAGTTGATGAATAGAATTTGGTAAAGGGCGAGAAGAAATTTTCAACATTCAATTGGTCCCGGAAAAATTTTTGGTCTTCAATGGAATAATAATAGTAATAGCATAACGACTAGAGTCTTCTTCATTTCCTTCTATGAGTCATTCCCTCTTCAGGATGTGGTCTATCAGGCTCTCCCCAACTTCCTATTCTTTGTATCTCTTAGTAAATTTAGTCTTTTTGCTATTTCTCCTCATTCTTGTTCTGCCAACTATTTACACAAGCTTGTTAGGTAGGTTACTGTATACTTTCTCTGTATCTTCTTGCCTAAATGATATCCTGTGAGTGTTAAATTTTCTATACTCTCTTTCCTCATAATGTGGCCTAGAAATTTCAAATCACTTTCTGATGCTAAATATGAGTGTCCTTTTTGTTTCCATTAGAGGACATTCTTTCTTATGCTTACATTTTATATATCTATCTATCTATCTATCGATGTGTTCTGCAAATTCCAAACCTCATTCTCATTGCTAGTAAAAATATCCTTTTTGTTTCTATTTTCTCTAAAACTACAGTTAAAGAAAAATATCAAGAAGCAAACATTTTTTATAAATGCTAAAAACAGAAAATATAGTCAGTTTTCATTTTTATGCTTACATATACTTTACTCCTGATATTGAGCACTTTTACTCATAAATATATCATACCTTAAAACTATATGTTTATTATATATATATATATATATATATATATATATATATATATACAGTTTTTAAGCTATTTGGTTGACCCTTTCCTCTTTTAATTGTACATAACTTATTATATATTTAAAACGTTTTTAAATTACCTTTATATTTTTTTTTTTTTTTTTTTAATCATATCACCCCGAGCAAGGCAGTAAGGCCACTGGTGTGCAGGGGGTTACATAAGAGTGAATAGATTGGAAAAGAGAAAGCCAGAAACAACATCCTAAACAGGGAACAAGTGATGAGCCTCTACACCTGTTCAATAGACGTGGGTGGAGAGTGAACCGGGTGATAGTTTAGTCTATCTACTCCAATTGAAAGAAAAAAAATAAGCAAAAAAGAAAAGCGAGAAGATTGGGAAAGAGAAAGCCAGAAACCACATCCTAAACAGGGAACAAGGGATGAGCCTCTACACCTGTTCAATAGACGAGGGTGGTGTGTGAATCGGGCAATAGTTCAGTCTATCGACTCCAATACAGATATTTATATTTTCATAATGCTTTTGGAAAGAATTTTTAAATTATACATATTTGTAGATATTTGTATTTTGTTTAAACAAATTTTGATAAATTCTTAGACGGATTTTTTTTATTTATTTTTTTTTTAGATACGACAAATTATATACAATTGTAGATTTGTATTTATTTTAAATGAACTGTGATTAATTCTTAGTTGAGAATTTTTTTTGTTTTTTTTTCCACAAGTAAATAGTTTCATACTTTTTTATTTTATTTTTTAAATTTAGGACGAGTTCATGTACGGTTTGCCTCTTTATGCAAACTGGTTTTGACTGTCGCCAATCGGAAGTGTGTGCAAGACTTTGTACAGGGCCTAAACTTTATATATTTTGTTTCTAATGTCTGAAAATGATCATTGAGGGTGGACCGGAGACTGATCATTTCTGGTCAGGTTGGTGTGGTGAGGGGGGTATGATGTTGAGAGACCTGAAACCCCTAGTGATCCACATAAAGACATCACTGACGACACCCTCTAACGCCCCCACTAGGGTGCGTATGTTTGAAAATTGTGTGTGTGTGTGTATACACATTATGGCTTTAAAAACAAACATTTTAAAACTAAGTAAATATTCACATAATATATTTAAACTATCAATACCCATTAAAGCAACAGGACAAATCTTTTAAAATTTTGCTTGAAGCATGAGACTGACAATCACCATGCAGTGTTTATTCCTATGTCCACACTATTTTATATAGAGCACAGTTTCTTTATTAAGACTTTTTTGAATATGCAGACCATTAGATATAATACAGACTGTTTAAAATAAAAATGAAAAGAGGATAATCCACTTCAAATATGAGAATCCACAATAATAACGTATGAAGTAATAAGAATCTAAGCTTATTTATACATGGAACTTTGCCTGTGTGTGTGTGTGTGTGTGTGTGTGTGGATGTGTTTCTGTGTGTGTGTGCGGATGTGTGTGTGTGTGTGTGTGTGTGTGTGTGTGTGTCCATTACCTATAGACTCCAAAATGGCAGAACCGATTTTCTTGAAAATTTACACAGTTGTACTATAAGCGTCTGCGAGTGTTCTTAGCTAAGTTTTGTGTTGAGGTACTTCCGATAAATATTGAAAATTGATAATCGAATAAATCGGGTTATAGAAGGAGTTGTCCGATTTTAATCAAATTTCATACACTCATAGACAAAGACATAAGAAATGATATTCAGAAATTTCAAGGTTGCAGTTCTTACAATAGTGCAGAAAATTGATAATATATATATAAAAAAGGCAAGATGTTTGTGTGTGTGTCTGTTTATCTGCCTGTATGTCTGTATTTTTTCAGCCCTTTTATTTTAGTTTTTGCTTCAGGTTTGGTTCTAAGTAGGTATAATTGTAGTTCTTAGTCTCAACCATGATACCATTTACTCAGAGGACTTTATTTAGCCTTCAAAATTCAGTTTACGATGAAAAAAACTTATTTGATATCGATACCAGGAAATCAAAATTTGACTTACATCCATTCATTTTTCTTTCAGTCTACGGTTTCACTTTAACTGGAAACAACTATTGCTTTTTAGTCTTTCGTTCCAATGTCCAAAGAGTCTGAGCTCCAGGACCATGGATTAGTTTTAAAGCTTTCATTACACCTGAGCAACACTGAATATATATATATATATATATATATACCTGAAAGATGCTTATATATCTCAGGAGACTATGGATTCAATTAGAGTGCTTAGCTAATCAATGTTGCAGTTACCTGTCTTCTACCTTCTTTATCTTCAAGGCTCTCATCACCGGTACAGAATTTCTGGAACCTCCTTAGTACTTTCTGATCACTTAGGTACCCTTTTCTCCATGCTCTGTTGACATTGGCAGAAGTTTGGGAGGCACTGTGTCTAAGTTTGAACTCATGCAAGAAAAGACATGTCCATAGATCCCACATGCTGCGATCACCTATTCAATCCAATAACATCAAGAAATGACATTGTTGAAAAATTCACTATCCTGAGATTTGAACCTGGGTCTCATGGACTGAACACAAATATATGAACCCTACACCCACAACTTATATATTTCTATTATTAATTCTTTCTTTCTCAGTTTATTTCTAACTCATTTTATCTCTATCTATAAACCTATCCAATTCTCTTTCTATTTTAGTCTGTCTCTCTGTCTGTCTGTCTGTCTGTCTATCTATCTATCTATCTATCTTAGTTTTGTTTATATTTATCTCTCTATTTATCTCTCTCTCTAGCTCAGTCATTTACTGTATCTGTCTATCTATCGTTCTGTCTGTCTAATCTGTTTCTATATCTATCTACCTCTCTAGTTATCTATATCTATCTTCCCAATCTTTTTCTATATCTTCCTCAATCTGCTTATCTCAGTCTGTTTATATCTATCTATCTATCTATCAGTTTGTTACAAAATTAATGGCAGATTTCAGAAACATAATTTTATTCTTGAAAATGAACTGTAGGAATGTTGAAATTAGTCAAATACAAGCCTTGAGCATTTATGCACCTCTCCCATCGATCAATAAGATTATTTATTCGTCGTTGATAAAAAGCTGTTGGCTGTGATGCAACAAAATCTTTGAAAGCTAATTCCACCTCTGGTTTGAACATAAAAGTTTAAACATTTAAAAATGTGTTTAAGTGCTTCAAATGATTATCAGTTTAAACATTTAAAAATGTGTTTAAGTGCTTCAAATGATTATTCAGTTTAAACATTTAAAAATGTGTTTAAAGTGCTTCAAATGATTTAAAAATCAGTTTAAACATTTAAAAATGTGTTTAAGTGCTTCAAATGATTATCAGTTTAAACATTTAAAAATGTGTTTAAGTGCTTCAAATGATTATCAGTTTAAACATTTAAAAATGTGTTTAAGTGCTTCAAATGATTATCAGTTTAAACATTTAAAAATGTGTTTAAGTGCTTCAAATGATTATCAGTTTAAACATTTAAAAATGTGTTTAAGTGCTTCAAATGATTATCAGTTTAAACATTTAAAAATGTGTTTAAGTGCTTCAAATGATTATCAGTTTAAACATTTAAAAATGTGTTTAAGTGCTTCAAATGATTATCAGTTTAAACATTTAAAAATGTGTTTAAGTGCTTCAAATGATTATCAGTTTAAACATTTAAAAATGTGTTTAAGTGCTTCAAATGACATTTAAAAATGTGTTTAAGTGCTTCAAATGACATTTAAAAATGTGTTTAAGTGCTTCAAATGACATTTAAAAATGTGTTTAAGTGCTTCAAATGACATTTAAAAATGTGTTTAAGTGCTTCAAATGACATTTAAAAATGTGTTTAAGTGCTTCAAATGACATTTAAAAATGTGTTTAAGTGCTTCAAATGACATTTAAAAATGTGTTTAAGTGCTTCAAATGACATTTAAAAATGTGTTTAAGTGCTTCAAATGATGAAAGATGAAAGATCAGAAGAATATGGAAGATGTGATAAATTCTTGTATCCCAAGTGTGAGTTTTTGTGATGTCATTCTTGCAACATGTGTCTGCACATTATTGTGGTGCAGAATTCACCAATACAGGTTTCATTTTTTGCAGGCACACATGCATTTTAGCAAGTCAATTGCAGTAAAGCTCTGCATTAATGCTCTGATTGGCTTCTAGAAAGCTGTAGTGGATAACACCAATTGCAGACCACTAGACAGACACCATAATATTTTGCTGATGCAACTTTGGCTTTGGGAAATGTTTGGGGGATTCCTCATGATGAAACCATTGACCTGATCATTTACGGTTATCATAAAGGATCCACTTTTCATCACAAGTGACTATTTGGTCAAGAAAGGGATCATTGGTGTTACGCAGAAAGAGAACACTTTAAAATGCCTTAGTTTTTGATTTTCATTGAGATCATGAGGAACCCATTTATTGAGCTTTTTCACCTTACCAATACTCTGCAAACAGCATGAGTGCTGCAATGCTGACACCAATCACACCAACACGTGGGTTTTGCTCAACAGCTGCTTGCAATTGTTCATTGTCAAGACTGAATGACTATCCTATACCTTCTTCATCTTTAAGTCTCTCATCAGCAGTACAGAATTTCTGGAACCAACTTTGTATTGTCCAATCATTTGTGGACCCATCTCCCCATGCTCTGTTGGAAATTGGAAAAAGTTTAGGGGGCATTGTGCTCAGCTTTGAACACATGCAAGAAAAAGTAAACAAAGACCATATTTTGTGATGTTCATAATTAAAGCTTTCTATGCTTCAAGATGAAGTGTTAGAAAGAATGGCAACAAAAAGGAAATTGATGCTGAACATCAGGAAGAGACAACTGAAGTTCCTGGGACATGCAATGAGGAAGGAAAGCCTGGAGAACCTGATACTGACTGGTCAGATAGAAGGAAGGAGAGACAGAGGAAGGCAGCGGATAACATATTTGCAGGGCCTGATCAAGTGGATGACGGAACGGGGGTTGCCAGGAGCAACAGGAGCAAACATACTAAGAGCCACAAGGGATAGGGAGACGTGGAGATCCATGATCGCCTACGTCCTGAAGGGACAGGGCACATAGAAGAAGAAGAAGAAGATGCTTCAAGAATATTTCTGTCTGAAAATAAGTTAAAAATTATTAAAGTGCACACAGTAATTATTATGTATACCAAAATTCACCTAACATATACCGTGTTAAAATGGCTTTTCAAAATACAACACTTTGAGCGGCCATTATTTTTGTAACAACCTAATATCTATCTATCTATCTATCTATCTATCTATCTATCTATCTATCTATCTCAATATCTTTATATATCTATCTCAATCTGTTTATAATTTCTCTCTATTTATCTTTCTATCTCAGTCTCTTACTATATCCATCTATCTATTTATCTCTCTCTCTATCTAGCTATCTCTATATCTATCTCAATCTGTTTCTATATCTATGTATAATAATATAGAGAACATTCTTTCTCATCATTTATTTATTTGTTTGTAATATTATGTTTATTATTATTATTTCTATTATGTTTCCTCTTCATTTTAAGAAAACATTCATTCCGGCAGAAATTTTATGCCAGATGGAGGAAATATTGTAAAAGAGTCTGATGATATGAGCTATTTAAGCTCATTGAAATGAACTATAGTTTATAACTAATATGATGTGTTGAGTTTTCTTTTATAAACTTCATATAATTAGTTTATGGTCATAATTAAATTAGATAAGCACACAGTTGTTTTAAATAGTGTTCAATACATTTATATTGTTGAATTTTGAATATTTTTCATTTGAAAATGAATTATTTCCAAGCTTCAACCTTTCGGTATCTTCAGGTGATTTGCAACTGATTTTTCCATTTTTCAAACATGAAGAGGGATTAAGGAGGAGTTTTTTTAAGGATTTTCCAACACTTTCATCCATGTTTGTATGATCCTAGTATGTATTTACATACTAGGATCATTATTTCTGATCTTTAATTTAGATTTCTAAACTGGTCAGAATCTGCACATATATATTTTTTTTTTTTTTAATCATTTCACCCCGAGCAAGGCGGAAATGCCACTGATGTGCAGGGGGCTACATAAATGTAAAAAGATTAATTAGAAAAGAGTGAGGAGTACAAACTAGTTAGAAAGGAACAATAGAAAGCAGGTGCGATGACAGATACATAGGTGGAGAGAAAGGGAAGGTTATACAGGGGAGGGGAGAGAGATAGAGTCCAGTGGTTAGTAGATGAGTATTGACTTTGCATTTAAATTTCTGGAGGTTGTAGCTGTCAGGAAAGCAAGAATACGGGAGCGAGTTCCACAGGCGGGAAGTGCGAGAGAAGAAGCTGCAGGAGTAGAATTGTTGTCTGCATTTGGCTAACCTGACTGTGAATGGGTGGGACTCAGTTGCCAGTCTGGTTGCACGAGTAAACACCTGTTGAGGAGGCATCAGTGACTTAAGTTCATCTGAGCAGAAGCCATGAAAGTATTTATAGAACAAAGGGAGGCCACCTTTCGACGATGGGAAGTGGCTGCAGTCGAGCTGCCAGATCAGTACCTATCACATTACAGACTCTCCTTTATATATATATATATATATATATATATATATATATATATAATTACATTTGTTTTCATTTAAAGTTAATTTAATTTGCATTGTGACAGAAGTTTCGAGATTTATCCCTTCATCAGGCAATGTTCAATAACTATGGTGAAAATGATTTTCATTTGAATTTAGAAAACAATAATTTTGCTATTTAAAGAGTTAATATGGAAGGAGAAGACAGTGGGTTTAATTTAACTAATAGAAATGAAGATAAACTTAGAAATTTTAAAATATAGGTTATATGTTGAGGGATGCAGGATTTTTTAAAATGTCATTTCACTGCCTGATGTATTAAACTGAAACATTATAGCTAATGTTGCAGGATGGTATTATTATAATAATAACTACATATATATATATATTACAAATTTATATATGTTATTATTTTATTCATCTATCAATTCATTCATAGTTATCATTTTTAATTTGTTCAGCTTTATTTCAATCTGTTCATTATCTATTTATCTATCTATCTATCTATCTATCTATCTATCTCAATCTATCTTATCTATCTATCTATCTCAATCTGTCTTATCTATCTATCTATCTATCTCCGTCTGTCTTATCTATCTATCTATCTATCTCAATCTGCTCTTATCTATCTATCTATCTATCTCAATCTGTCTTATCTATCTATCTATCTATCTCAATCTATCTTATCTATCTATCTATCTCAATCTGTCTTATCTATCTATCTATCTATCTCAGTCTGTCTTATCTATCTATCTATCTATCTCAATCTGTCTTATCTATCTATCTATCTATCTCAATCTGTCTTATCTATCTATCTATCTCAATCTGTCTTATCTATCTATCTATCTATCTCAATCTATCTTATCTGTCTATCTATCTATCTCAATCTGTCTTATCTATCTATCTATCTATCTATCTCAGTCTGTCTTATCTATCTATCTATCTCAATCTGTCTATCTATCTATCTCAATCTATCTTATCTATCTATCTATCTCAATCTGTCTATCTATCTATCTATCTCAATCTGCTCTTATCTATCTATCTATCTATCTCAATCTGTCTTATCTATCTATCTATCTATCTATCTCAGTCTGTCTTATCTATCTATCTATCTATCTCAATCTGTCTTATCTATCTATCTATCTATCTCAATCTGTCTTATCTATCTATCTATCTATCTCAATCTATGTATCTATCTATCTATCTATCTATCTATCTATCTCAATCTGCTCTTATCTATCTATCTATCTATCTCAATCTGTCTTATCTATCTATCTATCTATCTATCTATCTATCTATCTATCTCAATCTATGTATCTATCTATCTATCTATCTATCTCAATCTGTCTTATCTATCTATCTATCTATCTATCTATCTATCTCAATCTGTCTTATCTATCTATCTATATCTGTCTTATCTATCTATCTATCTCAATCTGCTCTTATCTATCTATCTATCTATCTCAATCTATCTTATCTATCTATCTATCTCAATCTATCTTATCTATCTATCTATCTATCTATCTATCTATCTATCTATCTATCTATCTATCTATCTCAATCTGTCTTATCTATCTATCTATCTATCTATCTCAATCTGCTCTTATCTATCTCAATCTGCTCTTATCTATCTATCTCAATCTGTCTTATCTATCTATCTCAATCTGTCTTATCTATCTATCTCAATCTGTCTTATCTATCTATCTATCTATCTATCTCAATCTATCTTATCTATCTATCTATCTATCTATCTATCTCAATCTGTCTTATCTATCTATCTATCTATCTATCTATCTCAATCTGTCTTATCTATCTATCTATCTATCTATCTATCAATCTATCTATCTATCTATCTATCTATCTATCTCAATCTATCTATCTATCTATCTATCTATCTATCTATCTATCTATCTATCTATCTATCTATCTATCTCAATCTGTCTTATCTATCTATCTCAATCTGTCTTATCTATCTATCTATCTATCTATCTATCTATCTATCTATCTATCACTTTGTCAGTTAATTTTGGGCCATAAATGATCAAAGTAACTCCTCCGAGAGAGTTGCTGGATGATAATCAATGTGAAAAGAATCAAACATGACATTGGTTTGTTAATCAAATGATAATGTATTAACAGTTTGTTTTTTATGTAGTTGAATGAGGGGTGCTGAAAATCATTCCCCTCAAAATTCTGATACTTCAGTTTCTTTATTTTGGGAAGGCACTATGCCTGATAACTTTCCAGTTACGTCTTGTATGCATCTAAATATATAGATATCAATATATATATATATATATATATATATATAAAACACATCACTCAGGCCTAACTAATGAACAGCAACTTTTAGGCAAAATTCGACTTTATTCATCAACATAGTCTCCTTCTTTGGTGACAGACTGATTCCGACGCTTCTCTAGCAATTGAATACCTGTTTTGTAAAACAATTTATCTTTTGCCTGAAAATAAGCCTCAATTTCTTATATAACTTCTGCATTGGAGCCAAATCTCTTTCCATGGAGAATTCTTTTGAAGTCTGCAAACAGCCAGTAGTTACTGGGGGCCAGATCTTGAGAATAGGGTGGATGCAGATACAATTCAGATGCAATTTATATAGTTTTGTCATTATTTCAATTGACTTGTGACATGGTGCATTGTCTTGGTGATAGATCACTTTTTTCTTTTTCATTTGTGGCCATTTTTTGTCAATTTCTTCTTCCAAATGTACCAAGAATGCTATAAAATATTTACATGTTCCAAAAACTTCAGCTCTCTTTTCTTTATGATAAGTATAAGTTTCCTTTTAGTTTCTATACTCTCCAAAACTTTGTCATTGCCTCCATGTTCAGTTCATGGTATTCTCAGCATCCTTCTCTAGAACAACATTTTGGTTGCTTCAAGTCTCTCTTTCATCTTTCATGAGATTGTCCAGTATTCACTGCCATATTGAAGAACAGACATCACATAGTAATCCAGTACTCACTTTGTTTCTAGGAAAATTTTCTTGTCTCTCAATACTCTACTCAGCTTCTGGAATGCATCTTTGACGATGCTAATACAGCTTCGGATCTCAGTGTCACACTTTCATTCATCTGTTAGAACATCAGATATTTAATGTTCTGTACCTGCTTGGTTTTAGTATCCCTAACTTTTAGTTGGTATTTAGGGCTTCTCTTTTTACTGAGGCCATTTTTTGTCAATTTCTTCTTCCAAATGTACCAAGAATGCTATAAAATATTTGCTATTGATGGTTTTTCCTTTCTCAAGGTAATCAATGAACAAAATACCTTGCACATGCCAAAATACCATCCACTCAGCTGAATGCCAATTTGACTCTGGAATGAAATGGTTTATCCATGTTTCATCCATTGTCATATATTTTTGCAAAAACTCCTTCTTGCTGCATTGAAACAGTTGCAAACAACGCTCTGAATCATCGAGGTGTTGTTGTTTTTGATCAACTGTGAGCAAACGTGGCACCCACTTTTAACACAGCTTTCTCATTGACAAATCTTCATGCAAAATAGTGGATACACTGCCTTCTGGTATGTTCAACTCCTCTGCTATCTCATGCAACTTCAATTTATGATCGGTCAAAACGAGTTTGTGGATTTTTTTGGTGTTTTCTAGGACAACTGCCGATTTTGGGAAACCTGAGCGTTCAGCATCATTTGTGTCTGTACAACTACGTTTAAAGTAAGCATACCACTTCCTAACTGTTGCTTCTGATAGAGCAGAGTCCAAATAACACTTATCAGGCTATTGCTTTGCTTGAACAGTATTTTTCCCATCAACACACGAAATTCAGATTTTTTCATTGATTAGAAAATTTGTAACAGTAGCTTCACTTAAATAACTGTAATTTGTAAACTAATAATCCAACTGAGCCAAACTTTTGTCACATGCCATTTGATAGTACTTCATAAAAATCATATGGATTTTTTTATTAGTGGTACCATCTATATGTCAGGCCTGGAATTTGAGTGATGTGTTTTTTTTATATATATATTGATTGTTTAATTACTTAGTTTTTGATTGTAATAAAACTAGACCAGTGCACATTTGTATTAAAAAGTGTTCAATACAATTATATTGTTGAACTTTTGAATATTTTCCATTTGTGAACAATTTATTATGCGACTTAGGTTTCTACCATGGCAGAATATTGTCAGGTTATTGTCCACATCTTTATTGTTATATTCCCAACATTTTGACCATTGTACTCTCCACCCTTCTTCAGCTGATATATATTGGGAGATAAGTAGATAGATAGAAACAGATTATAAAAGATAGATATAAAGTGAGATAGATAGATAGATAGATAGATAGATAGATAATGAACAGTCTGATATAGATAGTTTATTTTCTAAGTGCCACTTAGATGCCACACAAAGCTGAAAGAATGGTGTACTCAGTGAGGGTTGAACTCACTACTCAGTTGTAATAAGTTCTAGCAAGACAAGCTTGCTAACCATTACACCATACTGAAGTGCCCCAGTCTGAGATAGATAGATAGATAGATAGATAGATAGATAGATAATGAACAGACTGAGATAGATAGATAGATAGATAATGAACAGACTGAGATAGATAGATAGATAGATAATGAACAGACTGAGATAGATAGATAGATAGATAATGAACAGACTGAGATAGATAGATAAGATAGATAAGACAGACTGAGATAGATAGATAATGAACAGACTGAGATAGATAGATAGATAGAACAGAACAGACTGAGATAGATAGATAGATAATGAACAGACTGAGATAGATAGATAGATAGATAGATAATGAACAGACTGAGATAGATAGATAGATAGATAATGAACAGACTAGATAGATAGATAGATAGATAATGAACAGACTGAGATAGATAGATAGATAATGAACAGACTGAGATAGATAGATAGATAATGAACAGACTGAGATAGATAGATAGATAATGAACAGACTGAGATAGATAGATAGATAATGAACAGACTGAGATAGATAGATAGATAATGAACAGACTGAGATAGATAGATAGATAGATAATGAACAGACTGAGATAGATAGATAATGAACAGACTGAGATAGATAGATAGATAGATAATGAACAGACTGAGATAGATAGATAGATAATGAACAGACTGAGATAGATAGATAGATAGATAATGAACAGACTGAGATAGATAGATAGATAGATAGATAGATAATGAACAAACTGAGATAGATAGATAGTCTGTTCATTATCTATCTATCTGAGATAGATAGATAGATGGATAGATAATGAACAGACTGAGATAGATAGATAGATAGATAGATAATGAACAGACTGAGATAGATAGATAGATAGATAATGAACAAACTGAGATAGATAGATAGATAGATAATGAACAAACTGAGATAGATAGATAGATAGATAATGAACAGACTGAGATAGATAGATAGATAGATAATGAACAGACTGAGATAGATAGATAGATAGATAATGAACAGACTGAGATAGATAGATAGATAGATAATGAACAGACTGAGATAGATAGATAGATAGATAATGAACAGACTGAGATAGATAGATAGATAATGAACAGACTGAGATAGATAGATAGATAATGAACAGACTGAGATAGATAGATAGATTATAGTGATAAATATTTGAGCAGAACCAACCACACATTGCAAAAGAACCAATACAGAGACCTAGTGCACAGAGTACGCCACAAGTTCCTCAAACAACCCTCCTCAGAATTCAGAAATATCCTTCTCTTAGACTGGTGGCCAACCAAGGCTATAGTTCTAGTCTACCCTGATATTTAGCCATAACTGGAAGGAGAAGTGGTCGATTCATATCTTTCTCAATATGTGAGTGAACGTAAAGGACTAGACTGAAATTTGAACCCAGATCTCTGATTTCATTTCTCATTCCAAGCTAAGCCACTATATATTACACCAACCACACATCCCTTTAGTCAGTGGTAGAAAAGCAGCACAATTCTTTTTTTTTTTTTTTTTTTTTTTTTTTTGAGACATTTTCTTTGTTTGCCAAGCAGTTTTTTTTTTCTTTGTTTGCTTTTATTCTTTTGTTTTAATTTTTGGCACTCAGGTTTTGTTTTTTTGTTTTTTTATTCTCATAATATTTACTTAGTATTTTCAGACATTATTCTCAGGTGATGCTCTCCTTGAAGACACAAAGATTCTATTCTTGCAAGGCTGTTCTGTTTGATCATTGAAGTCAAGTGATTTCTAAACCGGTCATCAAATCCAGTCCTTATTGCTCATTCTTTTCAGTTAGAAGTGAACCCCAGGTGTTCATTGCTTGGTTTAAATCATTAAGTAGTTCACAAAATGCCTCAGATTTCGAAGAGACATTTTTTTTAATGGTTATCTCTTTTTTTTTAAATTATTTTTTTTATTCTGCTTAAAATTTTTTTCTATTTTCCAATTTCTGCAATTGCTGTGCATACATTTGTCATTTAATTGCATAATTTCTTGGTTTCCTCAATTTAATTTGTTGACCGATGAAAAATGCCAGAAATAATTTGATGCTTTTAGGCAAAAAAAAAAAAAATCAATCAAAATTTCCGAAAAATGGAAGTGGCGAAAAAAATACTATGACAAAATTTTAATCAAAAATTAAAAAAATGAAATTATCAATACTTACCTGCTTGTAAAATCTGCTCAGGTTACATACCAATTATTAGTGAATAGTTCTAATTTTCAAATATGTAAAAATTTTAATTGCTTCTTAAAAATATTTTAAATATTCTAATTCTTCTTAAAAAAATTATGTTTTTAAAATTAATAAAAATTTTTATTGTTTCTTATAAGTTTTTAATTGTTTCTTCAAATATTTAAAAACTTAATTGCTTTTCATGTCGAATGATTTTTAACTCATAAAATAATTTTAGTAATTGTTATCTTTCTTAATATTACCTTAAAAGAAATGACATATGTTTGTAAGCTGATTTTTTTTATAATCGTTTAACCTCAAGCAAGGCAGGACTACCACTGATGCACAAGGTTACAGTGAGATAAAAAATAAAACAAAATACAGGGGTTGTCAAAGAAAGGATAAGAGATAATTGGGAATCAAGGAGATAGAATTGATGTTGCATTTAAACTTTTGGAGATTGTAGCTATAAGAGAAGCAAATAAATGGAAGGGAGTTCCACAAACAGGAAATGCAAGAAAAGAAACTGTTATAGTAGAAGAGAAATTTTCAGGTAAAGAAGCACATTTCACATTGGTTCAAGTGCACTCTCTGAAGATCCTCTTCAGGTTAAAATCAATAATGTAATTTGTTCTTCCTGTTTTTTGGGGTTTTTTTGTTTTGTGATTGTAAGGCAATTTTTGCATTTACGATAGAAGGCAAGCTGGAGTTGGGGAGAAGGTTTACTATAGGTGTCCTGCATGAGATACTGTAGTGAAGAAAATTCCTTTGCTATTTTCCTACTATTTTGTCGCAAATCTAAACTTATTTATATATAGAACTTTGTCTGTGTGTGTCCCAGTTACCAATAGACCCCGAAACGGCTGAACCGATTTTCTTGAAAGTTTACACAGTTGTACTATAAGCGTCTGCGAGTGTTCTTAGCTAGGTTTTGTGTTGAGATACCCCCGATAAATATAAAAAATCGATAATCGAAAAAATCGGTTTATAGAAGGAGTGGTCTGATTTTAATCAAATTTGATACACTCATAGACAAAGACATAAGAAATGATATTCAGAAGTTTCAAGGTTGCAGTTCTTACAATAGTGCAGAAAATCGATAATATATATATATATATATATAAAAGGCAAGATGTTAGTGTGTATGTTTGTTTATCTGTCTGTATGTCCTTTATACAAATCCACAATTTTTATCCGATTCTCACCAAACTTCACACAAATATTCTTTAGGCTGGGTCTGAGCCCAAGGACCATGGATTAAGTTTAAAGCTTTCATTACACTCGAGCAACACCAGGCTATATTGCTAGTATATATATATATATATATATATATATATATATATATATATATAGTTATTTACATATATCAAAATTATAAATCATCTTTGTCAGTTCAGAAGTTCAAGGTTGCAGTTCTTACAATTGTGCAGAAAATTGATGATATATATAGATAAAAGGCAAGATGTTTGTGTGTGTGTCTGTTTATCTGCCTGTATATCTGTATTTTTTCAGCCCTTTTATTTTAGTTTTTGCTTTGGGTTTGGCTCTAAGTAGGTATAATTGTAGTTTTTAGTCTCAGCCATGATACCATTTACTCAGAGGACTTATTTAGCCTTCAAAATTCAGTTTACGACGAAAAAACTTATTTGATATCGATACCAGGAAATCAAAATTTGTCTTACATCCATTCATTTTTCTTTCAGTCTACGGTTTCGCTTTAACTGGTAACAACTATTGCTTTTTAGTCTTTTGTGCCAACGTCCAAAGAGTCTTAGCTACAGGACCATGGATTAAGTTTAAAGCTTTCATTACACCCGAGCAACGCCGGGCTATACTGCTAGTCTATTTATAAATATTTGGATACAAAGTAAAATGCACCTCTTATTTCTTGCTCTTTCCACTCAAGCAACAGTAAACCTTTTTTATATTTTTAATTTTGTGTATGTACACTATTTGTTTTTTAGTCCATGAAATCTGGTAAAGGGTTGCACCAACGGTCAATCCATGGGAGCTGCTGCATGCATATTATATATTAATATTAACTGATATTAGTATTGATAATATGTTGACCATGAAACCATATTGAATTTCTAGGGCCAGCATCTAACTTTGCTGTTGTTTTGGCAGTCATAGTTATAATGAGAATTTTTATATATATATATATATATATATATATATATATATACACGAAAAAAAATTCACATGAAAAAAATCGCAAGATCGCCAAGACCTACCGCTGTTTCGCACAACGGCTCGTCAGGGCAAAGGCAGACCAAGGACTAATCAAATAAATAGACACCTATTAAGACTAACCCATTTGGGGGAAGGGGTTGAAAGGAAAAAAACAAAAAAACAAAAAAAAAAAACAAATATATATATATATATATATATATATATATATATTGAAAATAAAAATAGGGGTTGTTCCAACAAAAGAAATTAGTATAAGTGAAAAGAGTGTGAGAAGTCATGAACGTTTTCTTAAAATGTAGATTATTTTTGTTATTATTATTATTAATATTATCTTCACTTTAAGCAAAAAAATCACAACTCTTTTCAAGATCTCGATATCAGGCTGGAGATAGCGTGCTAATAAGTACAAAGAGTTTTAATATATATATATATATTCTTCATTTGTCCAAGAGCTATTACATGTAATAAGCCGAATAACTTGTTTACAAATGAAGAACATTCAAAAGTTCTACAATATAATTGTATTGAACACTTTTTAATACAAATCTGTACTGGTCTAATTTTATTATGATCAAAAACTAAGTAATTAAACAATCAATATATATATATATATATATATTAGATTTGTGTATTTAGGCAGCAAATTTTCTTTTAAACATGTCAGATTAAATAAATTGCAAACAATGTTTGCTTATTTTTAATAAAATCCGTTCATACTCATGGATAATTTTTACCTATTACAATCAAAAGATGTCAGAAATGAGCTGTAACGTTGACAGATGTTATTTTTATTCGTTTCTTAAGATACCCAAGTCTTTTCAACCTCTTTCCAAGGTCATCTTCAGGGGTGTGATTTATGGTAATTTATGTAACCAAAAAAATGTGTTGCTAAAAATTACTGTACGTTTTTTTCCTATTTCAAATATAATGGTTGACAAATTGCTAACGTTCATTAGAACATGAAAATTATCCAAAATGGAATTTTTTTATATGTTGTAATTTCATGGTAATGCATGTGTTAAAGCATGAAAAAATTGTTCTTTTTCTGGTTACACTTGTTACCATAACACACGTACAAAATTTTAGGACATATCTATCTATCTATTTCAGTCTGTTCATATATCTATCTATCTATCTATCAATTTATCAATTTTAATTTGTTCATATCTATCTATCTATCTATCTATCTATCTATCTATCTATATTTCAGTCTGTTTATATCTATCTATCTATTGATCATTTTCAATTTGTTTATACCTATCTATCTATTTCAGTCTGTTCATATCTATATATCTATCTATTGATCAATTTCAATTTGTTCATATCTATCTATCTATCTATCTATCTATCTATCTCAGTTCATTCATATCTATCTATCTATCTATCTTTGAAAAAGAAACTCTTTGACACATGGCTGCATCTTTGTAGCCAAAGTGTCTATAATTCCATTGCTTAAATCTCCCTAATTGCTTACTCACTTTCTCAAGGCGTTTTCAAAACCCAGTATATTCTCTACTGCCTGATTCTTTACTACATAAAAATGCCAGCATGCTTCCTAACTGCATACATCACCTTGGCCCTTGGGGAAATCACGCCTTTACCTGTTCTGACAAAAACGAGATTTGTGGGAATCACAGACCCCAGAGGAAAGAATTTTATTTTCCTGTTCTTTGTTTGTATCAACTTTAAGGGGCTTTATCTGTGGTTACAGATGTGTGCAGATGTGTATATAATTGTGAATAATTGATGTATGGTGTGTGTGTGTGTGTTTTGTAATAATTTGCAAGGGATGAGAAAAAAATGAGACAATGTTCTATCTATCTATCTATCTATCTGGGAACCTCAACATGTTGCAATAATTACCAAGCTTGGCTCACTAGTTCAATTATGACTTAATGGTGAGTTCAAACTCACTGGAAGAACCCAGTGAGTTCAAACCTCACTGGGTTCCTCCATACTTCTGGCCTTGCACTACATCTAAGCTATGCTTATAAAAACATTAGGTACCTCGACATGTTATAAGGGTTAGCAAACTTGGCTTGCTAGATCCATTACAACTGAGTAGTGAGTTCAATCCTCACTGGGTACCCCATAATTTTGGCCTTGTGCCTCATCTAAGCAATGCTTAAAAAATCAACTATTTCATTCTCTTCCAACCGATCTACCTAATTCTGTTGCATATCTATATACCTATCTATCGAGTACATATTTATCCACTTATTCATCTCTAGAAATGGCTTCAAATATCTTCCTTATCTTATCCATACATCTAAGGTATCTGTTAGGCTAATGTTTATCCAGACAGCATCAACTCCAAATATATATATATTATTATTATTATTTAATTACTTAGGTTTTGGTCATCATAAAATTAGACTAGTACACAGTTGTATTAAAAAATGTTCAATACAATTATATTGTAGAACAGTGAATATTAAATATTTTTCATTTTTCATTTACAAATGAAATATATATATATTACAGAAAAGTGAAAGAACACGTAGATTAAAAAGCCACTGTTCAAGCATCTACATTTATAAAAAGTGCTCGATACAGAGTAGAGCTTAATATTGTAATTTTTTTATTACTATGGTTTATAAAAGTATTATGCTTTTATATACCATTGTAATAACAAAATTACAATATATATATATATATATATATATATATATAGTCATCCGCAGACAGATCTGTTTCGCTGTATCACAGCTCATCAGTACGGTTAGACTCCAATTGCTTTTAACCCAGGATTGAAACCCGACCGAATTGGCGTCAGTCAGCGATTCTACCTCTGGGCTATGGGTGCTCGGTAGAAGAAGGCAGACTTTTTAGCATGTATATTGTCATTATACCCGCCCAATAACCAGAGTGCTCTAATCCATTACTGAATGAGCGAGGCATACATGCCAGAGTAGTTACTGTTTTTCAAAGTTTACCATTCTTCCAGAGTGCTCAATCAGGGCGTGAGAGTGTAAATAGTCATCCGCAGACCGATCTGTTTTTCTGTATATATATATATATATATATATATATATATATAATTTTGTCGAAAGGCACCTATCAAATTTTAAGTCGTGATACTTCTGTATACCATTTTATTAGTAAAATATGATCTCTCTAATTTTTTAAAATGTAATATATATATATATATATATATATATATATATGTTTGAGCTATTGGTGTCTACTGGTTTTTAAATCATTTTACTCCAAGTAGATTTCTCTCCAGAAATCCAAACACATTTTTGCCTACATATATTTTAGTCTTTCTTTCATCGTGGTCTGAAGAAGCTAAGGAGAGCAGATAATATAACCAATAGAAAATAAGTCAATGATGAATCGGGGAATGAGTTAAGAGGTTAGAGATGTGGGGAGAGAAGTAAGATGTTGTGAAAAGCCAGATTTTTTGAAAACATTTTTATGTATACAATTGTATTTAAGACATCTCAGCAGTTGTATCAAATGGGCTCAGAGAACAGTTACTAGTTTATTTATTAATATTATGATGTGTTTTTGTTCCTTAAAGGGTTGCCACTGCAATATGAGTTTGACGGTAACAGACTAGCCCAATGGAATACCAGGAAATTTCCTGGTGGACCTGAAAGTGTTGGTTAATCTTTTTAGAAACTACTGATAAACAAAAAAATATTTCAAGATTCTTTGATGCTATAGTTTCTTTTGGTAGAAAACAGATAACTTCAGTTCTTTTTTTGATGAACCTTTTTTCATTTTTAAAGATATTTTTTAATTTTGTTTGTAATTTTGTTTTTTTTATAATCATATTGCCCACAAGCAAGGCATTTTATTGCCACTATTTTGCAGGGGGTTACATAGGAAGAAAGTTATAAGAAACAGTGACAGGTTATAGAGGGTGTCAGGAAGTGGGTAAGAGAAGGATGAGAATACTGATGAGAGTCGGGTAGACAGAGAAAGGAGCATGAGAGAGAGGAGGCAGGTTAGTGACATAAGAGATGACTACTGAATTCACATTTAAATTCTTGGAAATTGTAGCTGTTGGGCTATCCATCTATCTATCTATCTATCCATCTATCCGTCTATCTATCTATCTATCTATCTATCTATCTATCTATCTATCTATCTATCTATCTTTTTTTTTTTATAATCATATTGCCCACAAGCAAGGCATTTTATTGCTACTATTTTGCAGGGGGTTACATAGGAAGAAAGTTATAAGAAACAGTGACAGGTTATAGAGGGTATCAGGAAGTGGGTAAGAGAAGGATGAGAATACTGATGAGTAGGGTGGACAGAGAAAGGAGCATGAGAGAGAGGAGGCAGGTTAGTGACATAAGAGGTGACTACTGAATTCACATTTAAATTCTTGGAGATTGTAGCTGTTGGGCTATCCATCTATCCATCTATCTATCTATCCATCTATCTATCCGTCTATCCATCTATCTATCTATCTATCTATCTTTTTTTTTTTATAATCATATTGCCCAAGCTGTGTTGCAGGGGGTTATATAGGAGGAAAGTTATGAGAAGAGCGACAGGTCATAGGGGTGTCAGGAAGTGGGTAAGAGAAGGATGAGAATACTGATGAGAGTCGAGTAGATAGAGAAAGGAACATGAGAGAGAGGAGGCAGGTTAGTGACATAAGAGATGACTATTGAATTCACATTTAAATTCTTGGAGATTGTAGCTGTCGGGAAAGCAAGTAAATGGAAGGGAATTCCATAGGCGGGAAGTGCAAGAAAAGACACTGCTGGAGTAGAATTTACATTTTATTGGTTTCACAGTAAAAGGGTGGGATCTAGTTGCTAATTTTGTGGCTCGAGTAAATTCATATATAGGGGGCACCAGTGAACTAAGTTCATCGGAGCAGAAGCTGTGAAAGGGAAGCCATATTGCGCTGGTGAGAAAGTGACTGTATCTGAGCTGCCAAGTTGGGATCTATTACAATACAGATTCTTCATTGGATTTTGTCAAGGACACCTAGGTGGATAGCAGGAGCACCCGACCAGATATGGCAGCAGTACTCAATGCACGGGTGGATGGTAGATTTATATATGTGCAGGATTGTTTCAGACAGGAAAAACCTCCTGGCTCTGTTGGACTTTTTGCATCCATTATATACTGGGCAGACCCCCATGAGGCAACCCATTTTATAGTTCACCGATAGAAGGCTTAACCAATCAGGAAGCTTAAAATATTCAATGTGACGTTTATAAAAGGCAGCCATATTTTCCCGAGTATTGGAGTTCAAATCCGATTCTGGAGAGTGTCTGATTAAAGAGTGATGGTCTTTGACATTGTTTCATTAAACAGATTACATGCGGCGAGGATACTCTATATCCATATACTATGACGGACATGGTCAACAGATGCCAAGAGGATACTCTATATCCAGGAACGTTGTTAACATTACCTTCAATCTCTTACTTTGTGACCATCATGGACTGTTGTTGCTATAAAATATACATTCGGGAGATTGATTCTCTATTATAATCAATACATAAACTGATCCCTGACTTTGTGACCATCATGGACTGTTGTTGCTATATAACACATTCGGGAGATTGATTCTCTATTATAATCAATACATAAACTGATCCCTTACTTTGTGACCATCATGGACTGTTGTTGCTATATGTGCCTACATTCAGGAGATTGATTCTCTATTATAATCAATACATAAGCCAGTCCCTTACTTTGTGACCATCATGGACTGTTGTTGCTATATAATATACATTCGGGAGATTGATTCTCTGTATAATCAATACATAAACTGATCCCTTACTTTGTGACCATCATGGACTGTTGTTGCTATATAATATACATTCGGGAGATTGATTCTCTATTATAATCAATACATAAACTGATCCCTGACTTTGTGGCCATCATGGACTGTTGTTGCCTTTATATAATATACATTCGGGAGATTGATTCTCTATTATAATCAATACATAAACTGATCCCTGACTTTGTGGCCATCATGGACTGTTGTTGCTATATTAATATGCATTCGGGAGATTGATTCTCTATTATAATCAATACATAAGCTGATCCCTGACTTTGTGGCCATGTGGACTGTTGTTGCTATATAATATACATTCGGAATTGATTCTCTATTATAATCCAATACATAAACTGATCCCTGACTTTGTGACCATCATGGACTGTTGTTGCTATATAATATACATTCGGGAGATTGATTTTCTATTATAATCAATATAAACTGATCCCTGACTTTGTGGCCATCATGGACTGTTGTTTCTTTATATAATATACATTCGGGAGATTGATTCTCTATTATAATCAATACAAACTGGTCCCTGACTTTGTGTGCATCATGGACTGTTGTTTGGCTATATAATATACATTCGGGAGATTGATTCTCTATTATAATCAATACATAAGCTGATCCTGACTTTGTGACCATCATGGACTGTTGTTGCTATATAATATACATTCGGGAGATTGATTCTCTATTATAATCAATACATAAAACTGATCCCTGACTTTGTGGCCATCATGGACTGTTGTTGCTATATAATATACATTCAGGAGATTGATTCTCTATTATAATCAATACATAAACTGATCCTGACTTTGTGGCCATCATGGACTGTTGTTGCTATATAATATACATTCGGGAGATTGATTCTCTATTATAATCAATACATAAACTGATCCCTGACTTTGTGGCCATCATGATTATTTGTTGCTATATAATATACATTCGGGAGATTGATTCTCTATTATAATCAATACATAAACTGATCCCTGACTTTGTGGCCATCATGGACTGTTGTTACTATATAATATACATTCGGGAGATTGATTCTCTATTATAATCAATACATAAACTGATCCCTACATTTTATCCATAAATTATGGCGCATTTTACCAACAGGCCCTACATAGAGAACCGACTTTCTTAGCAGCAGATTTAGCTATGGATTCTATATAGTCATTCCACTTGAGGTCTGTTGTGAGAGTTAAGCCGAGGAGACGCAGTGTTTTGCTTTCAGGGAGACTAGCTTGATCCATGCTAATGGGGTGGGTAGAAGACAGGGAGACTAATTACTCAGATTAGTTGTTCTATGACTGAGATTTTTATTTTTGATCATAAATTATTAAATTTTTTTAGTATTTTGTGTTATACATGCATCAACATAAATAAATAAAACAATAAAACAATATTAAATAGATGTGACATTTTAATATTTACATTTTAATATTTACTGATTAAAGTTTACTTTTAAACTAATTCCATCTGCCTCCAGTTTTGCAAGTAATCCTGTGTTTTTGTCCTTTATTAACCATTTGTAATAAAGTCAACGTAAGCCCTTGAAGAAGTGTTGGCTGAAAGGTTCCTCGGGTTGGGATAATTATAATAACGTCATATCTTATTTAAAGTTATTAATTTATTCTGTGGGCACAAATCTTTATATATATATATATATATTCAACATATAAATTCAATTTATTTCATTTGGAGAATAACTATTTCAACAGGATTTTAAAAATCTTTTTCCTCAACTTCAAGTAACAGATATAAAAACTATTTGTGTAACCAGAAATAAAAGTTGAGAAATCGTTATATATATATATATATATATATATGGAATATACTATAGTCATCCGCAGACAGATCTGTTTCACTGTATCACAGCTCATCAGTACAGCTTAGACTCCGATCACTTCCTATAGAATAAATATATATATATATATATATATATATATATATATATATATATATATATATATGGGTAGGTATTAGAAGGCTAGCACAATGTGTATAATAAAAGAAGGTAAAGAAAGTATTAGGTATTACCTATTTATTATTCATTAATATTTTGAAATCAGAATCTCATCTTCAGAATGATAGGAGAGATTAGTTTCAAGTTGTCCGCTGCTGGACTGTGCCTTTAAGCAAATTACAAAACTGTTCTACATATATACATATATATATATATATATATATATATATATATATATATATTCTCCCGGCCATAATGATTAGGCCACCTAAAAAAGAATGATGTATTTCATACTATTTTTAGTATTTAGTATTTATTGCCAAGTGGATAATTCTAAATGAAAATAGAATGGTTCTTTTGTTATTATTAATTTGCAAAATTTTACAAAGCAGCCAGGAAGCCATTGCTTTGGCCAGTCAATAAGAAGAGACTAGCATGGGGAAGAGAGCACAAAAACTGGGCACCAGAACAGTGCATTTGATGCACATGTTATTGTGCAGTATTAACAAAAGACCATTCAGTTTTCATTTACAATTATTCACTTGGCAAAGAAATATTAAAAATAGTATGAAATACATCATTTCTTTTAAAAAACTTGAGTGGCCTATATATATATATATATATATATATATATATATAATCTTTGTATGTATATATATATTTATTTATATATATATAAATATACCTTTATATGTATGTGCATTGTGGTACAGTGGATATTGGCTCGGAATGAGAAACCGGGGAGCCAAGTTCGAATTCCAGTTGAATCTGTTGTATTCACTTATGCGCAAATACCCTTGGGAAAGGTATTAATCCGTCTATTCCTTCCAGTTATGGGTTAGATAGCAGGACAGATTGGGTTCTATAGCCTTGGTCAGCAACCAGTCTACCGCAGAAAGCAATGGCAACCTACTGCGGGATAATCTTCTTCCCAGTAAGTCATGTCTCTTTCAAGACATGATCGCCCAAGCAGGTATCACATATGGCACGTAACTGACTGACATATATATATATCTAACCACACTGATGAGCTGTGATACAGCAAAACAGGATTGTATGTGGATGACTAATATATATATATATATATATATATATATACGTATATATTTGTATATATTATTGTTGTTGTTTTTTTACTAATATTCAACTAGTAGAAGGCCCTGGAAGCACTGAAGGTAAACTGCTACTGTATGGTATTATTTTAGTGTAGGAATGAAGGTTAGCCAATTAAGTCAAGTCAGATAAGCTCAAAAGATTTATAAAAATATGGGTCTGATGTGTGCTTTGACATGAAACTCAAGTCAATTAACCAGATAAATAACTTATTAGATATTATTGCTCTATTTATCTATTAACCCCATTTTAGCATAAGTTTTGTAAGCTTGATAAATTTCCAAATTGACATGTATTTTCTCTCTCTCTCAGACACATATATATAGTATGCCTGCAGGATGGTGTATCAGTTAATGTAGACTGGGATAATTTTTACCAGTTATTACCAATTCCTTGGCTTTTTTTTTTAATCATATCACCCCAAGCAAGGCGAAAACGCCACCGATGCGCAGGGGGCTACATAAGAGTGCAAAGATTGGAAAAAAGAAAAACTGGAAACCACAACCTAAACAGGAAACAAGGGATGAGCCTCTTCACCTGTTCAATAGACGTGGGTGGAGTGTGAACCGGCGATAGTTTAGTCTATCTACTCCAATTTACCTGGACTTAAGCAAATTACGCAGATATTGTGTGCCCTCTAATCCTATCATTTTGCTCAGTGGCCATGAATAAAGGAGAATAAAAATGAAAATTGAAGACTGAAAGTAGGGAATTATGAATATTGACTAACAATTTGCTTTAGTGAAATTCTGACAGTATAATTTTGTGAAATCTTCACCAGAAGTGTAAAATGAAAGCTGGTCTGTTGGTTCTGTAAAACTGTGAAGTGTTTCGAGTAGATACAATGAAATAAAATGAAAGAAAGAAAAGAGGAAAGTGAATAAAGAAAAGAAAAAGGAGGAGAAGAAAAATTCAATGGATAACAAAAAGAAAAAAAAATGAAGGAAGGAAAAACAAATGCTTTTTAAGAAAAAAAGAAAACCAAATCACTTTCTACCCTGTTTGAAAATCTTGTGTGCATAGCTTAACAGAAATAACTAAAATAAAAATAAAAAGCATGTTTCTAAACAGAAAGAGCCTTCATCATTGAATATTGGTGATCAAACAAAGTGTTTTCATTGAAGACTACATCAAAGTACATCTTTCTTGCAGCTTATCCTGCCGACAATCTAAGAAGGGGAAAGTAAAATGTATGTATGATGTTAATATTCTAGTAAACAAGTCCCAAACAGATAATACCCCAACCATTGATTTGAAACCATGGTGGGTGAAGTGAAGAAACAGGGACCTCTGATGTTCTTCACATATTTTTTATGTTTAACTTTTACTTCTGTTTACTTTATATCTTCTTTTCTATTCTCTCTACTTACTGCGCTTATTTATTTTTCCGTTCCTCTTGATTTACTTTGATTAACTCAGAATGGCACAAGGCCAAAATGGAGGTGGTGAAATAAGAGCTAGGAAGATTTATTGCTTCAGACAGCCCATTTTAAATTATAGTTATCATCATCTTTCGTATAACTGGGTGCAGTCATAGGGGTGCTGTGCAAATAAGCATCTGACTAGTTCCCTCTACATGTCTTGGGAGGTATTCATTCACGTGCAATGTAGTCTTGGGCAAAGTAGACTTGGTAGAGTCCATCCCTCTCCAGGTCACACCACAGCTAATCTTCTTCAACTTGAAGGCTCCCTTTGGTCATAGTCATTGATTCTATCGGGGGGATCCTTCACACTGGAAGTTGACTTCGGTCGAGAAAGCCCTCGGCCTTGTGATGTCATATCATCACCACTCTGAAAATATTGCCAATAGTTCAGTCCAGATCTAGCCTGCAGCCAGTCAAAACTTGCAGTCTTTATGAGCTATGTCCCTTCAAGATGTAGCTGATTATGGCTCTCCACATTATTATTTAATAAAATAAAACCTCTTCCAGTTTCTTTATAACTTGCATCATGGGAAAAATAATTTTTGTTTTATTATTATTTTATCAATCAGTTTCATTTCATTAGCCTGCTAAAGTAAACTTTTTATCAGTACTTGAAAGCGTCATAATGGTTGGGAGACTTGATAAATTTGTAATAACAGCAACAAATAAATCACTAAATAACTTCTAACCCTTTGTCCTAGACTAATTAATAATAAAAGATATAAGTTAAGTAACAAAATTACTCTAAGATATAAGTAAGAATGATAATTACGAAAACATAAAGAAAGAATGAGAGTAATTGTTAAATAAATATGAAAGCTCTCATCATACACTGGAACAGGCGTTTTTGCTGTCAATTGAAACAGAAATCAAATTTTCTCTCTCTTCTCCTTTAATGGCCAAATGAAGCAGATATCTTTTTTTTTAATCATCTCACCTCAAGCAAGGCATTCCACTGCCACTATTGCGCATGGGGCTACATAGGGGAAGGTAAAGAGAAGGAGTGGTTAGACATAGGGAATGTCAGGAGGAAGATGACAGATGAGTAAGGATAGCGAGGATGAGGGTTGGGCAGATGGGAAGAGTGCTTGAAAGAATGGGAGCAGGTTAGTGTGCTAGGAGGTGTCTATTGACCTTACATTTAAACTCCTGGAGATTGTAGCCGTCAGGGAAGCAATCATTTGGAAGAGAATTCCACAGTCAGGAAGTGCGAGGAAAGAAACTGTTGGAGTAGAAGTTACGGCTGCATTTTATCGGTTTCACTGTAAAAGGGTAGGATCTAGTTGCTAATCTAGTATCTCATTCAAATTCGTATTTAGGGGGCACTAGTGATCTAAGTTCATCGGAGCAGAAGCCGTGAAAGTATTTATAGAAAAGACACAGGGAAGCCACGTCACGCCGGTGGGAAAATACTCTAACAGATCATGTGGCTCTCATCAGATAAGCAAAAACATTTTTGCTATTCCACTCATAGCTAGGAGGGAGAAGAGATGGATTTATGCCTTTCCTAAGGGTATTTGTGTGTTAGTGAACATAGCAAACATGGCTAGAATTTGTCCCCTACACTCCAATTTTTCATTCCAAACCTTTAACCATTGCACCACAACACGTTTCTCTTCAGGAATAGGGGTGCCAGAAACATATCTGAAGAATGTAAAATGGAAAGTGGAAAGAGAAGGATTCTGTCCTTTCTAGCAGTGGGGTCATAAAATCATGTGACCAGAAATCTCTTCCAGTTTCTTGATAACTTGCATCATGGGAAAAATAATTTTTGTTTTATTATTATTTTATTAATCGGCTTTATTTCATTAGCCTGCTAAAGTAAACTTTTTATCAGTACTTGAAAGCATCATAATGGTTGTGAGACTTGAGAAATTTGTTGTGACATGTAAATAAATTATTTTGCTGTTGATGAGGCACAAATACATATTTAATCTCTCTCTCTCTCCCTCTCTTTCTCTCTCTCTCTCTCTCTCTCTATATATATATATATATATATATAAAAAGATCAGTTTAGCTTTGTGTTGTGGATTAGTTTTCACATTGAAGGTTATAATCATGCTATGTCGGTTGCTAATCGACTCAACATACCCAAAATGTTAGGAACTTGGTAATCTTCCACTGAAAGCTGACTCCTTAGTATTTGGCTAAGTGCCAACTAATATCAACTACCTAGTAGTTCTACTGAACTCTAATAGAAGTCTAAAGAACTCCTATGAACTTCCTGTTAACTCTTATTAATATAGGAGGGAGAGTCCATTATCTCAGGAATAGATGTGTTTCCCCATAACACTTTGGCACCCAGTAAGATTTTAGCTTTAGGACACTTGTTAATAATCATCTGATTGAATAGCTTATCAACCATTACGCTTTCTTTTTCTTTATCTACATGTCTCTCTGTCTCGTTCCTCTTCAGTATTCTTATAAAATTTCTCTTTTTCTGTTTGTTTATTTTATATAGTGGGGACAGAAAATATTTTCCATAATTTTTATATCCATTTGATAAAACAATTCCTCATTTCTTCAACATCTATCTCTTTAATTCATCCAGCCGACATTCTTCTCCCAACTGTGTGGGACAGCTCTCATTACCTACTTGTCCTCATTATTATGAACACAATACATTGCATTCAACGAATTACGTCATTGCTGCGTGTTGAGCTTGTCTTTACAAACAATTATATAATTCATTTGTGAAATCACATCCCCCACTTGCGTATACAGCCTGCAGGTATAGCTGAGATGTATGCAGATAGAACTTCGATTATTTACAGAGGTGGAAGTCATAAATTCGCAGAAACAGAAGCCAATACAGATAGGTTGGTGAGAAAGAATTCCATTGAAAGAAGCAGGTTTTAAAAATACGAGAAAGCCAAAAAGTCTAAACCAAATTTGTTTTACATTTTTCTTCAGAAAAAATTTATACATTCTCATTCTTTAAAATATTTTATATAAATTTATCTTTGAACACGTCTCGAAAAACCCACTGAGTATAAATGCGGAGGGGAAAAAAAATGGAAACAAAAAAAGAAACAAACTAAGTACTTGAACATTAGTCAAAGTACTAGTCGAAAGTAAAAAAAACCCTGAGACGAGGAACCTAACACATAAAGCGCTCAATACAATAGCAAGCAAATAAATAAGTAAGTAAGAGCTAACTCACCCTGACGATCCATTTGGTGAAACCTTGGTAGGTCCGTTGGCTCTAAGTTAGCTACTTACTTATTTACTTGTATATATATATATATATATATATATATACATGCATATGTACATGTAAGTGAATGAAACAAATTTGTTTTTCCAGTCAAATTCATTTCATTCACTTATGCACAAAAGGTATTAATCCATGTCTTCTTCCTCCACCTATCGGAGTTAAATACAAGGATTGATTGATTTTTATAGCCTTGGTTGGCAACCAGTCTACTGCAGAAAGTTATTGCAACCTACTGTGGGAATATTTTCTGTTATGTCTCGACATGATCACCCAAGTGAGCATCACTGATTGCAGTTAACTAACTAATATGTGAATGCCTGCATAAATACACACACACACACACACACACACACACACACACACACACAGCCAAATGAATAAAAACAAAGAAAATAATTGTAACATTTAAGACTTTAATTTAAAACAATGCTCAAGATAAAAATAGATCAATGAATATTTATTATTAATTATCACTTTAGAACATGTGTAAACTACAGTTTGCACATGTTCTACAGTAATAATTATATATATATATATATATATATATATATATATATATATATATATAATTGTGTATTTATGCAGTAATCCTTCTTTTAGACAAGCTTTATTAAAGATGATTGACAGCGTACTGCAATTAAACTTTTCATTTAATTTTTCTTCTGTTCATATAATGGTTTCTTTAAAGTGTGTACAAAATTTAACATTCCCAGCATTCCTCATTTGTGCACATGTGCAGTTGCCCCAACAAATTTAGTCTGATGAAGTCCTAAAGGATGAAACGTGTTACAAGAAAACTTTTTCCACGTTGTCATTCATATTCTTTTTACTGTGTGTATGTGTTAGTATTATAGTGTCATCTACTAAAATTTGTCTAATATTACCCACATGGCTATGTTTTTTTTTTTAAAATGTTGTTTAATTGAATTATGATCAGAAAGGTGGCAGGTAAGTCTGTAGGTGAGCATGGTTATAGTAAAACCAATATAGGTAGTGGGTATATTACTAGTACCAGAGATACAATCTCTAAATGGGCATGTAAATTGATACACTACATTGGTTTTCTTTCAATTTTTGTCTTTATTTACACCTGAAATTAAAGCTATATATATATTTATATATATATATTGTTTCCTCCTGAAACAATCCTGCACATATATAAATCTACCATCTACTTGTGCATTAAATACTGCTGCCATATTTGGTCGGGTGCTCCTGCTATCCACCTAGGTGTCCTTGACAAAATCCAACAGAGAATCTGTAATATGATAGATCCCAACTTGGCAGCTCAGATACAGTCACTTTTTCACCAGCGCAATGTGTCTCTTCTACAAATACTTTCACGGCTTCTGCTCCAATGAACTTAGCTCACTGGTGCCCCCGATATATAAATTTACTTGAGCCACAAGATTAGCAACTAGGTCCCACCCTTTTACTGTGAAACCAATAAATTGTAAAGGCAAATTCTACCCTATCAGCTTCTTTTCTCACACTTTGTTCTAGTCATCGTGACTGTTATGTCGTGAGTAAGAATAAATAACTCAACAACAGGAATAGGTTAATTGTCGTATTCTGTGAAAATAGTATTTACAAAGGTTATTAGTATCCAATACAAGAATAAAGGTTAATCGTCTCAACCGTCGTAAGACGTAGTATGAGCAATGGCTACTTCCGGGTTGTCACCGGAAGCCTACGACTGACTTGTCGATCGGCTGCTCGGCACACTCCCTTACGTAGATGCCACCATTACTTTACATAGTAATGGAATAGTCCATTATAGCCGAATAGGTGCGGGAGTCCCAACAGTGACTGAGGGTTTGAACATCCTGGCCTTGTTCAGACTGTTAACATGCTCTCTCTGAGAAATTATAATTAAGGTCCACTCAGTATAGTTGCAGTATAAAGTCCAGGTGGGCTCTGTGGGTGTTGAACAAACATAAATGTGCCTGAGCAGGCCTCTATAATGAGGATTAACTAGCTACCCTAGTAGACAGGCATCCTTGGATACAAGTGACCAGCCATGCAGACACATTTTTTGGACTCTAATAAACTTTTCCTATTTTTATGATACAAGTGTGTTACACATCAGTCAGACTGCCAAGTATTAGACTGGGCTGACTCAACCAATCTTAACTTCACCCCAAGAAGCATATTCTCCCAGTATTCAGTTAAGTGAAGTTAAGTTTGGTTGAGTCACCCCGGTCTAATACTTGGCAGTTAGATTGATGTGTAATACCCTTGTAGTTGTTTTTTGTTTAATACATATATGTTTCCCTAATTCCCGAGTTCGAATTTTCTTCTGGACCTATTCTGGGTCCACAACATTTATGTATATTTATATTAGAAAAATCAATGGCAAATGAGGATATGTAGGATAGAAAATAGTTGACCCTAGACTTCAAGGGTTCAAGGTCATAGAGATCAGAGAAAGGATCAGCCTGAGAGTTTCTTCCATAAATTAAAAGTTCTTGAGAAGAAGCTGTCTTGGTGGAATTTTCTTCTTAACAATGGACCATGAAGGGAATAAGAATGAGTTGACCCTGTCTACATGGTATAGTGGATTCTATCAGGGAAGATCTGGAGTGGTGGGATGAAGAAATGTATCTTGCCTGAACATTTGCTATTGAAATAATGATAAAAAGTTTGGGACTATTTTGTGTGTGGGAAAGAGGTTGTAAGGTGGAATATAATTCATTACATACAAGGCTGTGTAAACACTTTTGATCTAGCTGGAACATGAAACTGGATCAGCTCCAGCCCAAATATTCTATTTTTAGCTTCTTCTGGCACTTGTAAAGATAGATCCTGACAGAAGGAAGGAAGTACTTATTTCTTTCGTATCTTTAGTGATAGTGATATCTTTAGTATCACTAACATAACTTTAGTATCTTTAGTGATAGTTTGTATATATGAATTCCAGTTGAGGTCTAGAGTGAGTTTTGTATCCTAATAGGTATTCCAGATATCTCCAAAATTGCAGTAGCCTGTCTCACAATTTCAGTCATGATTGTTTTAGGTGTTGCCATAGAAGGTTATGGCTACACAACCAAAATATTAAAATTCAACTTGAATTGCCAAGACCAACATTTTGCTTGGTCAAAATAGTCCCTTACAGAGTGCTAAACATTTTAAGAGTACAATCATTCATCATGACTGGATAAAACTCATGGTCTGCTTGGTTGTTTTGTGTCATATCAACCTTGGTGGGTTATCTATTGCCAAAAATTTAAATATTTTTTTTATTGGTTTGGTTGCTTGTTTCTGTTTAGCAGCATATCAACCACAATGAGTTATTTAATGCAGATATCTAAATCATTGGTTTCATTGGTTGATTTTGTTTAGCGGCATATCAACATCAAGGGGTTGTTTAATGCCGAAATCTAAATATTTTGATTGGTTTGCTTGGTTGATTTTGTTTAGCGGCATATCAACCTCTATGGGTTATTTAATGCCGAAATCTAAATATTTTGATTGGTTTGATTGGTTGATGTTGTTTAGTGGCATATCAACCTCTATGGGTTATTTAATTCCAAAATCTAAATATTTTGATTGGTTTGGTTAGTTGATTTTATTTAGTGGTATATCAACCTCTATGGGTTATTTAATTAAAAAATCTAAATTTTTTGATTGGTTTGGTTGGTTGATTTTGTTTTGTGGCATATCAACCTCTATGGGTTATTTAATGCCAAAATTTAAATAATTTTGTACACAATTTTATTTTATTCTTGGGAGGAATAATGATTTTAGTGATACAGTTGTTACTAATTAACCCAAAGCTGGGAGAAGAATAGGCGGTTTCATTTAGTTTGCACATAAGTGAATCTAATGAAACTGACTGGAATTGGAACTATTTATAATTAAAAATTTCTGAGTCATTATCCATTATACTACCCACATATTCAAGCTAACAGTATTCCCAAGTATGATCAGATTGCTTAATTTTGGTGATTATATGGGGAATCAGTGTTTGAAAATGATGTCACTGTAAGCCTCAGAGTCTGCTCTGTGATGATGAAATGTCGCAAGTTTGGTTTTAGAGGTATGGAATTTTTCATGTTGGATTTTTTGCCATTTAGGCACCAGACCTAGGTCAGAGGAGAAATCAACTGTCAGGCTAAGATCACCTAGATTTTTGAAGGTGCACTTATACACTGCTGTTAACCATTACTCTATGTGAACGTGCCCAATGTTACTTGATATAAACTGAGGAGATGGTTATAAGAAACATTTCTTCATGACAGGTAATGGGTGTTCTTTGAAAATAATTTGTTGGGCTGAGGTCAGTCCTTCAGACATTGATGGCCAAATTGGCCATTGTGTTTATTCTGCTTTGCCAGAATATTCAGAGCCAAATTCATAGAATTGTCATATTCCAGCTCACCAAATGTATTAAACGTAAAATTCCTGCATTCCTTTTTTCTTGTTTTTTTATTTCTTTTATAAAGCTTTGAACAGCATCATAACCTTTGAAATAGACTTCCAACTACCCCACCCAAATAGACTAGACTCAAATTACATTGTCATTGTTCATAGGATGAACTTTAGATGTGAAAGGTCAAAGAGCTGGCTGTCAGGAGGAGGGTGTGGCATGTGAGGTGAAGACCTAAATAAGCACAACACTTTATATCCACTTGATGATATAAACAAGACAGCAATGATTTTATTTTTTTTTTTTTAGTCAACAAAGTCCAAAATCAAGCAATCAGAAATCTTTCATGTGGAAGTGGTTTCGAAAAACAGGCTGACAGAATAGAATTTTTCTTTTTTCATTTTCAGTTGATTGGACAGTCGATACCCATACCTGTGACATAAACCTCTGGAATGTTGTTTATGTATCCAGGTAAATAAATAAATAGATAAATAACAGAAATAAAAAAAAAATAGGCTGTGTATCATCATCATCATCATAATATTATTATTATTTTATTTTATTTTTTTTATCATTTCACCCCAAGCAAGGCATTCCACTGCCACTATTGCGTTTGGGGCTACATAGGGGGAAGTAAATAGGAAGAGTGGTTAGATATAGGAAATGTCAGAAGAGGGGTGATAGATAGTTGGGTAGGTGGGAAGAGTGTTTGAAAGAATGGAAGTTTGTTAGGAGGTGACTATTGACCTTACATTTAAACTCCTGGAGATTGTAGCCGTCGAGGAAGCAGTCATGTGGAAGAGAATTCCCCAGTCGGGAAGTGTGAGAAAAGAAACTGTTGGAGTAGAAGTTGTGGTTGCATTTTATTGGTTTCACTGTAAAAGGGTGGGATCTAGTTGCTAATCTAGTATCTCCTGCAAATTCGAACCTAGGGGGCACCAGTGATCTAAGTTCATCAGAGCAGAAGCCGTGAAAGTATTTATAGAAGAGACACAGGAAAGCCACGTCGCGCCGGTGAGAGAGAGACTGCAGGCGGTCTGCTAAGTCGGTATCGATCACATTACAGACCCTCCGCTGTACCTTGTCTAGAAGCCCAAGGAGAATAGCAGGGGCACCTGACCAGATATGGCAACAGTATTCAATGCATGGGCGGATGGTAGATTTATAAATGTGCAGGATAGATTCAGACGGAAAAATCCTCCGAGCCCTGCACAGAGAACCGACTTTCATAGCAGCAGATTTAGCAATGGATTCTATGACCCGATTTTTTCAATTATCAATTTTCAATATTTATCAGATGTACCTTGACACAAAACCTAGCTAAGAACAGTTGCAGTCACTTATAGTACAACTGTGTAAATTTTCAAGAAAATCGGTTAAGCCGTTTCAGAGTCTATAGGTAACAGACACACACAGACAAAGTTCCATTTATAAATAAGTTTAGATTCAAATTAAAAGGTATTTTATAAAAAGCTGCATGTCTTATCACTGTACAGTGAATGTCTATGCAAGTGTTTTCCTCCATGTTGCCTTGGTTGGTAGGAGAAGGGTAATTCAGAAACTTACTTCACAGTGGTAGGAAGAGGACTGGTTGGGGGACTGGTTACACTCCTTAGTAATTCAGTAACTACATTACTGGTTGTTTGAGTGATATATAAACCTCCCTGAAATCCTTCTCCCTATACTTTCTCCTTTTTATCCTCCCACTACCTCCCCATAATTACATCTAGTGATAAATCAGCTCCTGATATGTCTCTGTTCTAATTCATCTTCACTAACTTTGGAATATTTAAGCTATGTCTGTTCAGTGATAATAACATTACTGATAATATCACTACGCTGTGATAGTAATTGGAGTAGATAGATCTATCTATCGCCCGGTTCACACTCCACCCACGTCTATAGAACAGGTTAAGAGGCTCATCCCTTGTTCCCTGTTTAGGATGTGGTTTCTGGCTTTCTCTTTTCAAATCTTCTCAATTTTTTTTTTTTTTTTAATTGGAGTAGATAGATCTATCTATCGCCTGATTCACACTCCACCCACGTCTATTGAACAGGTTAAGAGGCTCATCCTTTGTTCCCTGTTTAGGATGTGGTTTCCGGTTTTCTCTTTTCAAATCTTTTCACTATTACGTAGCCCCCTGCACATCAGTGGCGTTAACGTCTTGCTTGGGGTGATACGATTAAAAAAAATAGTTGGATATGCATTGTGGTACAGTGAATATCAGCTCAAAATGAATAATCAGCAAGCCGGGTTTGAATTCCAGTTGTTTTCGTTGCATTCATCTACGCACAAATAAATTTGGGGAAAAATATTAATTCAGATCTTTTCCCTCCAGCTATGGGTTAAATAGCAGAACAGATTGGCTTGGTTGGCAACCAGTCTATCTTCCCTGGAATATAAAGGAATTTGTGTAGGGTTAAAACCACTACCTGTAAAAAACAAGTTACAGAAGCATCAATGACCTCCATCAATGACAAGGAGTTGTTGATAATCTATGCTCTACTGGGAGTCATTTTTTTTTAGGTGATAATAGTCACCTGTAGTACCATTCTGCAGGGGTAATAGCCACTCCCCGCAAAATATAAGAGGCTGAAAATGGTCACATGAATAGCTTCAAGGAGAAGTTCAATGTCCATATTTGATAAGAGTTTGGTTCGTTCTTCTTCTATATGTCATGTCCCTTCAGGGTGTGGGTAACCATGGCTTTTCATGACTTCCTATCCTTTCTAGGTCTTAGTAAGATTTGTCTTTTCACTATCTCTCCCAAATTCTCTTCTGTCATTTATTTACACAAGCTTGTTAGGTATATTACTTGCTGCTTTCCTCTGTCCCTCTTGTGTTCAGTATGTCCTGTGAGTGTCAATTTCTCCAATCACTCTTTCCTCATTATATGTCCTGTTATTATTCATTTAAGCATATCTTCTTATTTATGATGCACTTTTTTTTATATCTGCACAGTTTTCAGTGGATGTACATCGTGGCGCAGTGGATATTGGCTCGGAACGAGAAATCGGAAAGCCGAGTTGAAATTCCATTCGAATTCCTTAGATTCACTTACGTGCAAATACCCTTGGGAAAGGTATTAATCTGTCTCTTCCTTCCAGTTATGGGTTAAATAACAGGACAGATTGGGTTCTATAGCCTTGGCTGGCAACCAGTTTACCACAGAAAGCAATGGCAACCTATAGCGGGATAACTGCGGGATAATCTTCTGCCCAGTCAGTCATGTCTCAAAAGAGACATGATTGCCCAAGCGTGTATCACATATGGCACTTAACTGACTGACTGAATATAATAGTTGGAATCATAATTAAAACCTCTACTGGGCATAAAGTGGGGGATCGGTTTTCTATTGTTATGAAGTAATAAACTGATCTCCCACTAAATTTATTTAATATAATAATGTAATATAATCTATCCCTTCTCTCTCTAGCTATAAGTTAAATGGCAGGACAGACTAGGTTCTAAAGCCTTGGCAGGCAACCAGTCTACTGCAGAAAGCAATGGCAACCTACTGCGGGATAATTTTCTGCCCAGTCAGTCATGTCTCTTTCGAGACATGATCGTGTATTACATATGGCACTTAACTGACTGACTGACTGACATTTTCATTGAGCCATTTCTTATCTGGTGACTTGAATTTGTTTCTAATTTGTGTTGTTGCCGGATCAAAATAATTACTGATTAGATGATTTATGACAAAGGATGTTTAAAACTTCTGAATTTTTTTTTAGTTTGGAATTGGACAGAATTTACATTATTTACATTGTTCGGACTATTGCTTTCATCTTTATTACCATGTTTATGACGTTTCGGCCATTGCACATGCCAGTTTTTTTCGGGTGCTAAGAATTTTGAACTAAACCCTTTATATCAATCAGTGGGGTATATTGTTCTTATTCCATGTGCAATGCCACTTATGGTAGCCAGGTAGTTTTCTTCTTTTAGCTTAACTCTCTATTTGTTCACCACTGCTGTAGCCTGGTATTGAACTCACAACTCTTTGGGTCAATTCACTGGAACTAACCAAATTCTATATCTATTGGGTTATATATGGCTACCAGAAGTGGCATCGCACATGGAACGAGAATGATATACCCTGGTGATCAGAATAAACAATTTGGTTCAAAACTTTTAGCACCTGAAGCGGCTGGGGCTTACAATGGCTGAAACATCATAAACATGTCAATAAAGATGAGGACAACAGTCTGAACACATAAATAATGTAAATACTACCTCATCTCAGAAGTATAAACTAATAAAAGGTTCAGTTCAAAATTCCTAGCACCTGAAGAAGGCCAGAGCGTACAATGTCCGAAACATCATAAACATGGCAATAACGATGAAGGCAATAGTCCAAACAATATATATACGATCTCATCTCAGAAGTATAAACAAAGAGTTATATGACATTATCTTCTTGAATTCTGCGAAATATTTATATGAAAATATGAATCAAATACAAAAAAGAAACTTGAATATTTTGAATGAAACTTAATTTAGCAACTGTTATCACACCTGTATTCCCATCCTTCTCTTGCTACTTTCTAACTGGTTCGTCATTCTCCTCACTCTCCTCTAATCCTTTTACTCTCATGTAGCCCCCTGCATATCAGTGGTGACACCGCATTGCTCGGGGTGATATGTTTAAAAAAAAAATTTGTTACAGAACTGCAAGAGTATGGTTCTACATAACAAGTGATTTAGCAATGCTAGCTTACTCTATGTTATATGTCCAAAAAGAAGGAAATTGTTCTTTATTTGACACAGGCCTCATATATAAAATCTTTCTCTTAGAACAATTTCTTAGAAAAACATGATTTTTTTCAGATTAAAAATGGTTTTAAGCAATAATAAAGGACCATATTTCTTTGAATCTACAGAATCTACAGAATCACAAAGAATTGAAGCAGATAACAGAAACCTTGATGACTACCAACAGCAGCAACAACTAAAATGGATTGCACATGTAACTAGAGGATAAATTAATGAAATAATCAAGTTCCACATGACTTCAAACAAAACTACTGAACTTGAGAAACTTGTTTTCCTAAGAAATTGTTTTAAGTGAAAGATTTTTAAAATTTCAGTTGAAAACAGTACTGGCTGTTTGGTCAATGAATTCCTAATGTTTCCTTGTAGGGAAATGGCTAATATTTACGATTAACATTACAAAATATGAACAAGACAAATTATTGCTTGACATAGAGATATGAGAACAATCTTTCTCTGTAGATAAAATAAATGGTTTAGTCCAAAATTTCTTGAAGGTTACCCAGATTGATAATGACCTGAAGAAGGCCAGAGGACACACTGGTTGAAACATTGTGATAACAATGAAGATTTATATTAATGAGTGGATAATACCCTTGGGAAAGGTATCAATCCATGTCTTCTCTCCAGCTATGGGTCAAATAACAGGACAAATAGGATTCTGTAACCTTAGTTTGCAACCATTCTACCACAGAAAGTAATAGCAACTTACTGTGGGAAAATCTTCTGCCCAGTCAGTCATGTGTCTTTTGAGACATGATCGCCTAAAGGTATATCACATATAGCACTTAACTGACTGATTTATTTTCATCTTTATTGTTAGTTGCATTTTATCAGTTTTTCTATTAAATGAAGCATTGTCAACTATTATTATTCATTTGGATTAATATTTACTTTTTTAGTTGCTTTTCATCAATATTTTTATTAGATGGAGCTTTGTCAAACATTATTATTAATGTTTGCTAGTATTTATTTTAGCCTTAATTTTTAGTTTCTTTTTCTCAATATTTTTATTAGATGAAGCTTTGTCAAACATTATTATTAATGTTTGCTAATATTTATTTTCGTCTTAATTTTTAGTTGCTTTTCATCAATATTTTTATTAGATGAAGCTTTGTCAAACATTATTATTAATGTTTGCTAGTATTTATTTTCACCTTAATTTTTAGTTTCTTTTTCTCGATATTTTTATTAGATGAAGCTTTGTCAAAAATGATTACTGTTTTCTGGTATTTATTTTCACCTTTATCTTTTAGTTGCTTTTTATTCTAACTTTACACAGGCTGTAACTCTAACGGAACAAGATAAGGAATAATGAACAATTCTTGGTGTGATATGGGAATTAGTCCAAACAAAATCACATCCAATGATGAACAATTTAATAAACAATTTATTAAGTGGTTCTTTTGTTACACCATGAATGGAAAATTCTGTAAATGGTGAATGATTTTGAAAACCATAAAACCCACAAAAGCACACACTGAGCTTTGAGGTTTGGGAATTACTCACACCACAGACCACAGTATGAATCTCTATGGAATAATAAACAAATACCAGGTGGTAAAACTCTACGAGAATGATGAAAGGAAATGGAATGAGACTCAAAGATAAAAAAAGGGAACCCAAAGGGAAGTAATACATCATGTTAAATGTGTTTCTGTATCCTTAATCTTGTGATATGAAATACAAAGAATTTTCAGTTAGGGAATAATCTCATAGATAGAGCACATGATTATGGAGTGAATTTGCAGATAACAATGGACTATAAGAACAATGCCGTGCCAACAAGTACATTCCTGCTGACCTAGTGAGGTATCAGTCGCTTATTTGGTGAATGACAAACTCTGTGTACCGAAAACTGGAATCAGAGATCATGTGGTGAACCATGGTTAATGAACATTGATTCTTTCAAACAACAATGGTCTTGACCATGATTTACCTTATGAGAGTTACTGATAAAGACATATAGATGGATGGAGAGATGATCAACCTGCAAAAGAAACCAACACTCAAAAATGGTAATATCAGATGAAAGACAAGAAAGAAAACAGGAGAAAAAAAAATGTTTATTTTAATTTTTTCTAGATTTGACAAAAATGGAACATTTCAGCAGACCATAAGTTTTGGCAACAATTCTACGAGAATCTGTATTTTAGAAAGTAATTTGTCTAAAACTTCCAGACTGAAAAAGTCAGAGAATGCATCTGTTCAAAACATTGTGTCATTAAAAAGAAAATGAGAATTTTCATAATAAAAAAGAATAATTCTTTTCTCAAAAGTATCAGCAAAATTCCATGGAAATGTACTCTTGAAAGTAATTTGTCTCAAAATTTCAGAGTGAAGAAGGTCGGAGAATGTATCTCTTCGAAACATTGTGTCATTAAAAAGATAATGAGAATTTTTATAATAAAATAAAATAACTCTTTTTCTCAAAAGTATCAGCAAAATTCCATGGAAATTTACTCTAGAAAGTAATTTGTCTCAAAATTTCAGAGTGACGAAGGTCGGAGAACGTATCTGTTCAAAACATTGTGTCATTAAAAAGAAAATGAGAATTTTCAAAATAAAAAAGAATAATTCTTTTTCTCAGAAGTGTCAGCAAAATTCCATGGAAATGTACTCTTGAAAGTAATTTGTCTTAAAATTTCAGACTGAAGAAGGTCGAAGAATGTATCTGTTCGAAACATTGTGTCATTAAAATTAAATAAGAAATTTCATAATAAAAAAGAATAATGCTTCTTTTCTGAGTTCCATATTTCTTGGTACATGCTACTTGTACTACCAGTTTATACATTTCCTAACCTGTGAGCAAGCATCTCAAGTAAACATTAAATTATCTTTTTAGTTATTTAATTTGTGCTATTTCCAAAATTTCTATTACTCAAGTTTATAAGTTACAATTCTTTTGCCGGTGAGGATTTTAAAGTTTCTTCACATTTTGGAGTTTTATGCAGTTCAAAAATATTGATGCTCTTAGATTGGACATTTTGGAAGATGTCAGGTTGGAAAGGTTCTGTTATCAGCCAAACATGCCTTCAATTGAGTTAAATCCCCTGTTACAGTCTCACGGTCTGATCATTGTCTTTTGTTCTGTTTGTATTCTTTATATTGTTTTTCATTTGCAAAAAGAACCACTCAATTTGTTTCCAGATCTCAAGAAAGTTTTTCTCTTTCACTAGTTTAACCTTAACTATATGTCTTCCATAGACACTCAGTACAGAATTAAAAAAAAATTCTAAAAGCCAATCTTAAATATTATGCAGAATTTTTATTCTTTGGGTATTAGAAAATTTTTTTTGTGGATAGACAGAGATGCTAGCTGTTTTTAGTCTGAGAAGGAGAATTCAAATTGGAGATTGTCTATCTTTGATTTCAGAAGTAATTTTGTTAAAACAATTCATCAGTTTCTTAATATACTTTCAAATGATATATATATATATATATATATATATATATATATATGTATGGCTGGCCATTAGTATCCAGAGCTGTCTGTTTATTAGGGCAGCTAGCTAATTCTTTGGATATTAGAAATTTTTTGTAGATAGAGTTGCTGGCTGTTTTTACTCTGAGAATGTGAATTCAAAATTAGAGATTGTCTTTCTTTGGTTCTAGAAGTAATTTTGTTAATTCATCTGTTTTTGAATATATTTTTAAGTAATATTATGGCTTACAACTCATATTCAATGACACCCGTTTTCTAGAGCAGCTAGCTAATCCTCATTGCAGACACATGCTCAGGCACATTTGTGCATATTCAACACCCATAGAGCTTACCTGTGGTAAATCTACCATCCGCCCGTGTATTGAATATTGCTGCCATATCTGGTCGGGTGCCCCTGCTGCTCTCCTTTGGTTTCTTGACAAAATACAAAGGAGGATCTGTAACGTGGTTGATACTGACTTGGCAGACCGGCTGCAGCCGCTCTCACACCGGCGTGATGTGGCTTCCCTGTGCCTCTTCTACAAGTACTTTCATGGCTTCTGCTCCGATGAGCTTAGATCACTGGTGCCGCCTAAGCACGAATTTACACGAGATACTAGATTAGCAGCTAGGTCCCACCCTTTTACAGTTAAACAAATAAGATGTAACCGTAAATTCTACTCCAACAGCTTCTTTTCTCGCGCTTCCCGCCTGTGGAACTCCCTTCCACAAGTCTGCTTTCCCGACAGTTACAATCTCCAGGTGTTTAAATGTAGGGTCAATAGACACCTCCTATCACACTAACTCCCAACTATTCTCACAACACTCTCATCTACCCAACCCTCATTCTCGGTATCCTTACCCGCCTATCACCCACCCTCTGTCATTTCCTATATTTAACCAGCCTTTCTCCACTCTACGTAGCCCCCTGCACAGTAGTGGCAGTAACATGCCTTGCTCGGGGTGAAACGCTTATAAAAAAAAAAAAAAAAAAAAATTATGCTGAGTGGATCTTAATTAGAGTTTTTGAGAGAGAGAGCGTGTTATTCAGTGTGAACAACAGTCTGAACAAGGCCAGGTAGCTCAAATCCTCAGTCACGATGACTTGTGACTTCATGCTAGCACAACCATCAACAGCCCGCTAAGGATCCTGTCTACCCAATTTCACTGACAAGTCTGTGGTATGGTTTTCAGATACTTTACAAAGGTGCCGCATACTGAGATTGCCTTCTCCTGACTGATAGGGTTTATGGCCATACCAAATTGAATACACCGGTTCTTGCTCGATCACTGAAGTTAAGCAATGTTGAACCTGGTCAGTACTTAAATGAGTGACTGCTTGGGAATACCAGGTGCTGTAAGCATTTAGTGACAGATGTGCTTGCTTATAGCCATATCACATTGAATACAACGGTTCTTGCTTGATCTCCCGAAGTTAAGCAACGTTGAGCCTGGTCAGTACTTAGATGGATGACTGCTTGGGAATACCAGGTGCTGTAAGCGTTTAGTGACAGATGTGCATGCTTACGGCCATATCATATAAATTGTTGAAAGAAAAAGGTATTACCAGCAATAAATAAATAAAATTTAGTTGGCAATAAATGGCCCACCAAGGTTGATATGCCATAAAATCAAAACAACCGACCAACAACCTGACCGATAACATCAAGAAGTTACCTTCCTGACAAATTGACCATGGTGAGATTTGAACCTTGGCCTCATGGTTTGAATGCTAACTTTCTAACCACTCAGCCATGCGCCCATATAGTAATATTAAGAAATGGATGTAAAACACCAAAATTTACTTAAGACTAACATTTGATGGATGAAATGTGTGTGCAATTGTAACAACTATTTTGGGACAAAGGGAAGAGTATCTAAACTTATTTATAAATGGAACTTTGTCTGTGCGTGTGTGTGTTTCTGTGTGTCTGTGTGTGTATGCGTGCATATATGTCCGTTACCTATAATCAGGTTATAGAAGGAGTGGTTTGATTTTAATCAAATTTGATACACTTTTGATAGACAAAGACATAAGAAACTATATTCAGAAGTTTCAAGGTTGCAGTTCTTACAATAGTGCAGAAAATTGATATTATATATATATATATATATATAAAAGGCAAGAAGATGCTTGTGTGTGTGTCTGTTTATCTGCCTGTATGTCTGTATTTTTTTAGCCCTTTTATTTTAGTTTTTGCTTCAGGTTTGGCTCTAAGTAGGTATAATTGTAGTTCTTAGTCTCAGCCATGATATTATTTACTCAGAGGACTTATTTAGCCTTCAAAATTCAGTTTACGACGAAAAAACTTATTTGATATCGATACCAGGAAATCAAAATTGGACTTACATCCATTCATTTTTCTTTCAGTCTACAGTTTAGCTTTAACTAGAAACAACTATTGCTTTTTAGTCTTTTGTGCCAACGTACAAAGAGTCTGAGCTCTAGGACCATTAGTTTTAAAGCTTTCATTACACCCGAGCAACACCAGGCTATACTGCTAGTATGTTTTAAATTGAAATTTACAAAATGGAAAATAATTTGGCATAAATCTTTTTAAAAAAGATTACTAAGAAAGTAATATCCTATCACTCTCCCACAATAGCTGATACATTTAATAGTATATGAAATGTGTATTCAAATGGAACAACTATTATGGGACAGAGGCAGTAATATATTTTTCTAAATGAAATCTACAAAATAGAGATAATTAGGCCTGAAAAATTTGAAAATGAGTCAAAAAGAAAGATCCTATCTCTGTCCCATAATAGTTGATACATTTAGTATATGAAATGTGTATTCAAATGGAACAACTATTATGGGACAGAAGGAGTAATATATTTTTCTAAATGAAATATAAAAAAATGGAGATAATTAGGCAAAAAAAATTTGTCAATATATTAGTAAAAAGAAAGTTACTACCTAAGTCTCATAATGATTGTTACATGAAAAATAGGAAAATAGTTTAATAAAAAAAGTTCCTAGCATTGTTCCATAATAGTCAACACATTTTGTGTATGAAATTTGTATACGACTGTAACAACTATTTTGGGACACTAATCTAACTTTTTATGGCAGTTGTTCCAAGAAGAAATTGCAAGAAGTGAATTTTTTTAATATATTTTTTGATGTATTAAATGGAAGCTGTATATGCAAATTTTTATTTATGCTATTCACAGTGGCAATTCTACAAGGGATCAGAAGGGTTCAAGACCCCACCTGGAATTTTGGCTGGCCCCTTGGTTGCCCCCCACTTTTATAAGCTTTAAAAATTTATGAATCTGATCAGTCAATATTAGTTACTTTTGAAAGAAGTATTCGTATTTTTTTCTTTCTTCAAATGTTCGTTTTTACTTTTCGTAAGAGGAGGAAATATAAGATAATATTTTTCCAAATGAGTTTCTAAAAATCTGTGAGTGTCTTTAACCTTTAATAAGATTTTACCTTCAGCACTTTTTTTTCACTTAGCTTTTTAAGGACACATACAGAGACCAGATTGAAAGAAAAAACAACAAAATAAAACATTCAGATAGATAGAAACAGACACATATTGCAAGGGAGAGAAAGAGACTTAATAGTCATATTTTTATATCTGAAGGAAGACATCAATTTGAAATAATGACCCCAACTTAATATGTACATACATAAGCAGTCATTGATTTATGGACAAGTGAAAGAATTGGTCAGTAATTTTCTACAATCTACTGAAGAGAATTGGTTGCTTGATTTTCCCTCCCTTTTCCTTAGAAAATTCTCGGCCCCTAAGTAGCCTCTTCACTTTGAGAGTTCCACAATTGCCACTGGCTGCTCACTTTGTCAACCATTCTGAAGTGGAACAACTACATTGAATCAATGGCTGCATCTACTGCTAGGAAGGTCGAGTCACTGTCTAGGGCCAGTAAGTTTTTCTCATCAGAATCTATCTTGTACATTTATAAATCCATCCTTTGTCTGTATATTGAATACTGTTGCCATATCTGGTCAGGAGTTTGCGCTGTTCATCTCAAGATTTTTGACAAAATCCAAAGAAGGATCATGTAATATAATCAATCCTGACTTGGCATCTTGACTTCTGTTCCTCACTCACTTTCTCACCAATTTAACATAGCTTCCATCTGTCTACAAATATTTTCATAGCAACTGCTCTAATGAGCATTTTCCCTGGTACACATATCACACGAATTATAGCATTACTATAGTGGCATCCAGATCCCTCCCTTTTATCATTGAAATAGTTAAATGTAACTACCACTTCTACACCAACAGTTTCTTTTCTCACACTTTCTACCTGTGGAACTCTTTTCTTTTTACTTGCTTCCCTGATAGCTACAATCTCCAAAACTTTAAATGTAGCATCAATTACCATTTTCTATCTTCTTGATTCCAGTTAATCTTTTATTCTTTCTTCAATATCTGCTGCACCCAATTTTTTTCTCACTGTAATGCCCTCCATATTAGTGGCAGTCCCACCTTGAAATGATAAGAAAAAAAATTCTTTGTTGTTATTTGTCAGTTTTTTGGATGCTTATCCAGATTGTCATTTGGCATTTATGTTACATGTATTCAAATTTAAATAAATTAATTTGAGAAAATTCAGTTGTGTTTTTTGTTTGTTTGTTTGTTTGTTTTTATTTCAGATTAGGAAGGTAGAAAAAAGTGTTGATAACTTCCGATGTAGATTATTAATTAATTATTTTTTCTCTTTTTCAAATGCATTATACTTTCAGAATATTGAAAAACATGGCTCTCCACAGTTTTCTTTCATTTAAAATTTGGTATAAATTTGTTTTCGATTGCACAGTATAATAGAATCAGTTGGGAACTGTCTGAGAAAAAGTGAACGATACACAATTTACTCAACCAGAAATCTTGAAGCAGTATGTTGTACTTGCCACAAGCTCAAATATGAATATTTCAGTGTGTTTGGATGTCAATGTAAGGACAGTACAACGATTCAGAAAGAGTTAAAAAAGTTTGAAAAATCTCTAGCTATGAATATAATAAATTAAAACTTTAAAAATTACACTAATTATTCAAAACTAAATACAGAAACAACTATGTATAGTAAATTTAGTAAGTACCTGCAAATATTTGCATTTCTTTTGAAAATTTGCAAATATTTAGTATGGCTGAATAATTCTGTCTACAACTGTGATATATATATATATATATATATATATATATATATATATACAGTGCTGTGCAAAAGTATTAAGACAAGAACTATTTTATATTTTATGAGGCATCAAAAAATTTTTTAAAATCACACCTGTCCTAACATTTTGCACACTACTGATAGTGTGCAAAAGTATTAGGACAGGGGTGATTTTCCTAAACCCTCACTGAAATTCAAATACAGGTTTAAAAGACAAGTAAATTGTTAATAAATATTGATTATTTAAAACTTGGTGTAAAAGAAATGTATTAAAAGAAGTTATATTTAATTTTCCTATTTTCTATTAAACAAGTTATTTTGAAACGACTCTATTGAACATCTATGGGATATTTTGGATAAAAAATTGATAATGTTACTTTGCAAGACACACTTTGGAAACAAATACAAGCTGCTTGGCAGGAGATAACATTAGATACATTGAAGAAGTATCATACTCTTTATTACAATCACTGGAATATATCATCCTCATTCCTTGCATAAAGCTTTGGTTGGAAGTCATGAGTTATCTCTCTCTAACCCTGCAAGTTACTTGTTCACCACTGCTGTAGCCTGGTATTGAACTCACAACTCTAAGAGTCAAGTCAGGAACTAACCAATATCTATAGCCACTGAGCTATGTATCCTTAAATAATCTAAATACTGTAAATACTACCTTATCTCAGAAATATAGACAAACACTAGAAAGTTTGTCTCTCCAGAATCTATCTTAAATATTTACAAGTTTAATTTAAAAATTACTGCCATATATGCTCTTGTACTTCTGCAAAACATTTAGAAATTCTTGATAAAATCCAAACAAGAATTTGCAATGTAACTGGTCTTCACCTGGTATCTCAGCTTCAGTCACTGTCCAACCACCATAATTTAGGTTCCCTGTGTCTTTTTTATAAAGTCTGTCATGGTAAATGTTCTAATGGACTTTGCCCTACGGAGGTGATTTTTCTAAGCATAATTTAGATTTGGCACAAGGTTAAAAGTATGAGGCCCCCAATGAGAACTGAACTCATTATTCTGTCGTAATTAATCTGGAGAGACAAGCTTGCTAACTTTTATGACACATTAAAGTACCTAATGAACTTCGCTCTTTGGTACCTAGAATTTATGAATTTAATTTTTACAAGTTGGGTGAGCTACCCAAATAGCATGCTCTGCCATACCTGAGTGTGTTATACCCAAGATTTTAAATACATGTATCATCATCATCATCATTATCATCATCATCATTTATCCACCACACCCAGATGGTGCATAGGGCATCAACTTTTTGTTGCTGTTTCTTTAAAAAACTGTTTTTTACAGGGCAGGGTTGTTAGGCCTGCACCCAACCCCAAAACCTGGAGGACCAGTGGACCATTCTTAGTCCTCACGTTTACAGCACCTGGTATACGTGTATAGATTATTCAATTGAGTAGATAGCATAGCTATTTATTTATGCATTTACTGTAATTAGCTCATCAAATTATTTTAGTCGGTAATGGACAAAATGGGGAAGGAAATCCAGATAAATTAGTATGAGTTAATTGAGATTTTAGGATAGTTTTGGGTTGGGTATACAAGTAGGCTTAGTTACAGATTTAGTATCACTATTGGTTTAGTATCTAATATGTTAAAGGTGGACATAAATAATGCAATAAAGTTTCCAACTCACCTTGTTATGGAAGTAGTGAACCTAAACCAGACATAGTAAAGAAGGAGGGAAAAGGAAGGGGAAAAACAGACACCACTATATAGCGGAGGAGCGTGAAAAGCCATATGTTCATTAAATGACGCTGACTGACAAATGTCAATAAGAATGGTCGAAGTCCGGTCTTGCTAGTTTTTACAATTACTATTCTTTGCAATGTCACAGTGCATAGCACGACACTTTTAAGGAGGTAGCCTAACTCTTTTAGAATCAGGTTGGGGTTGCTGTTGGAGCCGATATGATGCAGAACCTGAAATCAGTGATGAGAACAGTGCATCACTGATGACCACCCCTGATGCATCTAAAATGTATGACTTGACTTACAGTCAAATGCATATTGGACAACTAGGTAGTCCGTTTCTTGGCCTTTGCTTTAAATTTGCAGCAATTAATTGGACATAACAAAATTTATTTATCATATCTATAAAGATGAAATCATGTCCAACGGTCAAACTGAATTATATGAGGATTATAATTTAATTAAGTTAATTCTGATTCAAAATTAGACAGACGGATCTTATTGGTATTGTTGAATAAAACTTGTTTGAAATAATTAGTGCTACTTAAATGCACACACACATATATATTGAAGTTCATGCTGATTTTTAGTCATTCATGTTCCAACATGTTAGAACATGTAAAATTTATCAACAGATCTAACATGCTTGAATTTCTGAACACACTTAAAAGTATCTATTGAGAAAGGAAGTTTAAGATTACTTAATTCTTGTTAATTTTGCATCCCTATGAAAACAGACAATTATAAGTTTCATTTTAGACGGCACTTGATGCTTTTTTATTGCTGTAAAAGTAAAAATGCCTTGAAAGCAACATAAAATATATGTGCTGTGTATGCTGTAAGGTTGTTGTGGTCTGGACAACTTGGGTACCAATATGTAGTAAACTGACCATCGGGGTAGTGATTTCAACAGTGAAGAAAAGGTTGGTTGTCCAAACCACCACAATTATAAATAAAATAACTCAAAGCACAATGTAACGAATATAACGACATTGTATTAAGTAAAGTTACAGAACTGAATAATTCGTGAATGTAAGATGCCGTGAAAAGAGTTCTCTCTTAGATATTAAAGATATTGTCTGAATATTCATGATAACAGAGTTCCTGAAAGGAAATAATATGTTTGTACTGAATTGTAATGAATATAATTATACATGTATTGAAATGTTCTTATAGAATAGAGAGAAACATTTTATGTGGCTAATTGCTGAATGCAATTAGCAGTGTGTGTGAGTTGAAAAAGACGAATGGTATTCGGTCTTATGCTCTGAAAAAACATCTTCCAACAGGCTAAGCATGTGTGGGAATCAGTTTATATATTTCTTAATAAACGCAGGAAAAAGAAAGTTTCACGTGTGGTCCTTACATAAGACTGTGTGAGTATTTGTGTGTGAACATGTGTGAATAGTGATATGTATGTCGGTATGTACGTGCATGCAGAAGTGGTTCTACAAGGTCCCTTAGCTAACAGAGGTGAAATGAAAGTGGTTCACTAAGTTTTTAGTTGATGATTGTAGCTTCATTGATTGAAGAATGCTCAGGCAGACCCCACTACAGATGATGACCAAATCAAGACATTGATTGAGAATAACCTGCATTATACAGCACAAGAATTAGCAGAAGCTCTAAGTTTATTAAAATTCACCATCAAAGAGCACTTCATAAGCTTGGGTACTCAAATCACTATGATGATTAGGTACCAGATAATCTGAAGGAAAAGCAACATTTGGATCCTATTTCTATGTGCAACTTGCTGTATGAACCCAATAAAAATGCACCCTTTTTTAAGCAAATTGTGAGGGGAGATGAGAAATAGTTGTTTACAACAATCTTCCATGAAAAAGATTCTGGGGTAAGTAACCTGAGCCAATTTTAACCACTCCAAAAGTAGGCCTTCATCCTAAGAAAGTCATGCTGTGTATCTAGTAGGATTGGAAAGGAATCCTGTAGTATGAACTTCTGTCAAACAACCAGTCAATTTATTCTGAAAAGTACTGTTTGCAGGTGGATAAATTAATGGCAATAGTTTAAGAAAAATGCCCAGAATTGGTGAACAAGAAAGGTGTTGTTTTCCATCAGGATAATGTCAGACCTCATGATTTTTTAGCAACCTGGCAAAAATTGTTGCAGCTTGGCTGGAATGTGTTAGCTGACCAAACATATTCACCAGACATTGCTCATTTATTCAGATCCTTGCAAAATAATCTTAGTGGTAAGAATTTAAATTTTTTGGATGACATCGAAAAATATTACCTGAATGAGTTCTTTGTCAAGAAACAAGTGAAATTCTGGGAAGATGGAATCTTTAAGTTTATGGAAAACTAGAAAAAGGTTGTGCAGCAAAATGGCCCATATTCACTTGAGTAAGTATTTAATAAAAGAATTTTGTTTGGGTTTGTATTTTCAACATGAACCTTTTGGACAACCCAATATATATATATATATATATATATATATATATATATATATATATATGTAAATCTATCTATCTAAACTTATTTATAAATGAAACTTTGTCTCTGTGTGTGTGTGTGTATCTGTTATCTATAGACTCCGAAACGGCTGAACCGATTTTCTTGAAAATTTACACAGTTGTACTATAAGCGACTGTGAGTGTTCTTAGCTAGGTTTTGTGTCAAGGTACCCCCAATAAATATTGAAAATTGATAATAAAAAAAGTCGGGTTATAGAAGGAGTGGTCCGATTTTAATCAAATTTGATACACTCATAGACAAAGACATAAGGAACGATATTCAGAAGTTTCAAGGTTGCAGTTCTTACAATAGTGCAGAAAATTGATAATATATATATATATATATATATATATATATATATATATATGAAAGGCAAGATATTTGTGTGTGTGTCTGTTTATCTGTCTGTATGTCCTTTATACACTTCCCGACTGTGGAATTCTCTTCCAAATGATTGCTTCCCCGACGGCTACAATCTCCAGGAGTTTAAATGTAAGGTCAATAGACACCTCCTAACACACTAACCTGCTCCCATTCTATCAAGCACTCTTCCCATCTGCCCAACCCTCATCCTCGCTATCCTTACTCATCTGTCACCTTCCTCCTGTCATTCCCTATGTCTAACCACTCCTTCTCTTTAGCCTTCCCCTATGTAGCCCCATGCGCAATAGTGGCAGTGGAATGCCTTACTTGGGGTGAGATGATTAAAAAAAAACAAAAAAAAAATCCACAATTTTTATCCCATTCTTACCAAACATCACACAAATATTCTTTAGGCAGAGTCTGAGCTCCAAGACCATGGATTAGTTTTAAAGCTTTCATTAAACCCGAGCAACGCCAGGCTATACTGCTAGCATATACTATTGTAGTGGTTGTTACAGTGGTTTATAAAAGTATAGTATCACTACACAAAAATCTTTGCGTTTCAGAGCTACATTGGCCCCTCATCTGGTGATAAGTTTAAATGAAAAATAAATGTTGAGGGGCAAACATAGCTCTGAAACGTGAAAATTTTTGTGTAGTGATACTATGCTTTTATAGACTATTGTAACAACCATTACAATATAAAGCTCTATGTTGTATCGAGCACTCTTTATAAAAGTAAATGCATGAACAGTGGCTTTAAAACCTACGTGTTACATAACTTTCTTACAATTTACTGTATATATATATATATGGAATAACAATAAATAAATTTTTATATATTTAGAAGAGTTTGAAAGAAATATGTCTAACAAAATGAAAAAAATGTTTTTGTTTCCTGATAAAGTTCTAGCAGATAAAACGTCATAAAAATTTTACAAATTTGTCTGGCATCTTTTCTTTCAAAAATACAGTAATTTTTGGAATGCGGTCCTATGACATTAAATCTACATAAAATCCAAACAATCCACACTTAATAAAATTACATTAAAATCTGGTCATAACACATTACATTGCATTTAAATATATGGTTCTGTTATCATTTCGAGCTCTCACATGGTGTGACATCATAGAACCGCATTAAAAATTTACGAACTGCGTTTGCTATTTTTGGTAACTGTTATCATTGGCTAGCAAAGTTTTGTCAACACAAAATAAAATCCTCGCTGATGGTGGATGTTTTTATGTAAAAGTCCTTGTAACCTCTCTGAAGAGGGTTCATGTGAGCCCATGTGAGCCGAAAGCTTGGAACCAAATTAATAAAAAATTATCCAAATGTTGGAAAATTTTTGTCTTTATTTTCAACTGAAATTAAAGCCAAAATACGATGTTTAGAACGGCTCATGATTAAATATAATAGACATTCATTGTCTCTTATATTTAACAGTATATGTTTAGAACACACACACACACACATATATATATATATATATCAATTATTACTTTAAAACATGTACAAACTACTACAAAATTGTACATTTTGTTTCAACATTGAAAGAACAATGTCTTATCAGTTAATTGTAGTTTGTACATATTCTAAAGTAGTATTTAATAATAAATATTAATTGCTCTATTTTTATATTGAGCACTGTTTTAAATTAATGTTTTGAACATTGCTATTATTTTCTTAGTTCTTATTCATTATATATATATAAAATAGACATGGTTTAAAGTAATGGATATATATTACAGTTTAATTTTTAGTTTTTATAAAGTGCTCAAAACAGATGTAGAGCATTTATAGATCAAGTTTCGATGCTCAATGAACCATCATCAGGCAGTGAGATATGGTTCAATTATAGGCTCAGATATGTATCGATAAGGAATTAAAAAAATGTCATCATATTAGATGAATGTAGTGGAATGAGTGGTTATTATAATTTAAAAGATTTGTGGGTGTAGACCGATGAATATTGAGACATTGCAATGTGAGTGTATTGGCATTTGGAAAAGAAGCATCAGTTGTGTTGGAACAAATATGTAGCTTATATATTATGTAATATTATTAATTTAATTATTATATATATATATTTTTTTTCATTTGGAAATAAGTTATTTCCACAACCTTGGTTTCAGCCTTTCAGTATCTTGAGACAATTCTTAATAAGTTATTAAAAATCACCTGAAGATGCTGAAAGGTTGAAACCAAGGTTGCAGAAATAACTCATTTCCAAATGGAATATATTCAAAAGCTCTACAATATAAATGTATTGAGCACTTTTAATACAACTGGTTACTGGTCTAATTTAGCTATGAGCAAAAACTAATATATATATATATATATATATATATATATATATATATATAAATTAGAGAAAACTTTCAAAATTCAAAGGTGTCGGATGTACATTTTGACATAGGATCTCTAATAGAGACTCTACATCACGTCAGCGACATTGTATTTGCAAATGGCAAAGGCCCTGAGTTAGAGGGTTGAGGGGTTTTTGGTTAACAATGGTCAAAAGTGGAAAAGGACAGAGCTGGTAGTCGCGGGGTTACAGGGTGTTGAAATAGTATATTTAGGAAGGGGAGGAATAGGAGTTCATATTTTTATGAATAGTTCTTGTCCTAATACTTTTGCACAGTACTATATATATATATATATATATATAGTACTGTGCAAAAGTATTAGGACAAGAACTATTTGATCTTTTATGAGGCATCAAAATAAATTTTAAAATCATCCCTGTACTAACACTTTTGCACACCACCTGTAGTGAGCAAAAGTATTAGGGCATGGATGATTTTTCTAAAAACCTCACTGAAATTCAAATACAGGATTAAAAGTCAAGTAAATTGCTAATAAATATTATTTCAAACTCGGTGTATTAAAAAGAAGTTATATTTAATTTTTCATATTTTCTATTAAACAAGTTATTTGGAAATGACTATTGAACATCTATGGGATATTTTGGATAAAAAAAAATGATAAATCTAATGTTACTTTGCAAGACACACTTTGGGAACAAATACAAGATGCTTGGCAGGAGATACCATTAGATACATTGAAGAAGCTTGTGATGTCAATGTCTGACAGAACGAAGGCTGTGATCAAAGCAAAAGGCAATTATACTAAATATTAAATTTATTTTGTAACAAGTATTTTTTTCTTGTTAAAGCATTTGTTGAGTAAATCAAATAAAATCACTTTAATTCAATTTTTTATTTTCTGTCAATATGCCTCATAAAAAATAAAATAGTTCTTGTCCTAATACTTTTGCACAGTACTGTATATATTATGTATTATACAAAAAGCAATTTATATTATAATAATGAAAATAAATCTACACTTTAAAAATAACATTCATGGCTTCACACACTTTTTCCATCTATACCAATTTCTCTCATTGGAACAACTCCTATTTGTTTTCAATATATATATATATATATATATATATTTTTTTTTTTTTTTTTATTATATCAAACATTACATTTATTGGATACCCAAACTTATTTTTAAACAGTGTTTATTATATCTCTCAGCTCATGCTGTTTGAGAAATCTTAATAGAGTGAAAATGCTGTCCAGTATAATTTATCTTTATTTAGAATTTTCAAAATGTTTTGGTTCATCGATGTAATAAACAGTGCTTAAAAATAAAAATGATGTGTGTATTTCAAATATGAGTATCCACTGAAATGAATAACATTTGAAGTTATAAAAATGTGGGATTAAAAACATATATGTGGGATTGCCTTCATATATTCTCAGGTCAGCAGGAGTTGTTCATTTTATATAATGACATTCTGCCTCCCTGCATTGTATTGTACATTAATCTTCAAGTCCTGCTGCTGGTGAGGGATGATATGTATTTTTATTTTATATATATATATATATATATATATGAAAGTGTAAAGCTGAATACTATTAGACATGTTACAAAACATTTTTTTAACATATCTAATAGTCTTCAGCTTTACACTTTTATATCTATTATCAAGTTCTGTACCTTCAAAAACATCTTTAAATATACATATACTAGCAGTATAACCTGGCGTTGCTCGGGTTTAATGAAAGCTTTAAAACTAATCCATAGTCCTGGAGCTCAGACTCTTTGGACGTTGGCATGAAAGACTAAAAAGCAATAGTTGTTTCCAGTTAAAGCAAAACCGTAGACTGAAAGAAAAATGAATGGATGTAAGTCAAATTTTGATTTCCTGGTATCGATATCAAATTTTCTGCACTATTGTAAGAACTGCAACCTTGAAACTTTTGAATATCGTTTCTTATAGGTAATGGATACACACACACACACACACACACACACAGTTCCATTTATAAATAAGTTTAGATAGATATGCCAGCATCCGTAAGTAGATACGAAAAAGTGTAAGGTGGTAAATATATGTAGGCATAAACAAAGTCACATTTGTAAGTATATGTGGGAATGTATACATATGCATATATGGATATAAGTTAGTATAAATGAATGGGTTGGTTTTCTGGGGTCACACAAACACAAGTATCCAAAGAATTAAAAATTCCTTTACAGGTCAACTTCTTCAAGACAGCCTGGGCAATCCCAGACAGATCTGATGCCAATGCCTAAGTCCTGACTCTCTTTTCATCTTTCTCTTTTCCTTCTTCTTATTTTTATTTTTAGTTTATTTTTATTTTTATCCTTTTCTTCAGTTAAAGAAAATGCTTATTCCGGCAACATTTTTTGTACCAAATGGAAGGAATATTGTAAGGTCTGATGAAATGAGCTAATTAAGCTCATAGAAATAAATTATAATTTATAACCAATTGAAATGACGTGTTGAGTTTTCCTTTATAAATATCATATTGCTCTAGATAACATCCATTGAGATCTTTATATAGATAAAACACTTAATATTTTATATTGTTAATCTTGTTGGATTATCCTCACCATTTACAGACTGGACATCTATACCTATATATATATATATATATATATATATATATATTATAATCATAATAGAAATACATATTATCACTCATATATATATATATATATATATATATATATATATATATATATATTAATATACTTAATTACAATAAAGCAGCACTAATAATTACAGACTAAACATCTGAAAATACAATGCTAACTTAACAGTAACTTAAATCGTCAAATAACCCAAAGAGGACGACCTCGTAGGTTAAATAATGGGGAAGAAAACAAAGAAACAAACCGTGCACAAGAACAATACGTCTAGTGCTTGTTTGAAAGAAAAAAACCTCAAAATGAAGCCTTAACAGTAAAGTGCTCTATACGAAAGTACGAAAGTAGAGCAAAAAAATACAGTATACAAAATCTAAAATTGAGTCACCACCGACTGCAGTTTCACACAAACGGATCGTCAGGGCCAGGCTCTGATGATCCGTTGTGTGAAACTGCTGTCAGTGGTGGCTCAATTTTAGATTTAGTGTACTGTATATATATATATATATATATATATATATATATATATATAATGTTGAGTAATACTCAACACATATGATATTTTCTCTGGATAGTTTTCATTGAGATCTCTATTTTTATCTAATTGATATTTTATACTAATTATATAAAATCTTTTGGATTATCCTCGCTATCATCACTGGTTGCCATTCGCTTATATATATATATATATATATATATATATATATATATATAAATATAAATATATGTCCCAAATAATTATATATATATATACAGTAGCAGTCATAATATAAGGAAAGGAAACAAGAAAGACATAAATATGTGTATTACTTAAAAAGTAATGCATGATTAGCAATGAAATTTTTACCCAATAAAGATTAGAATGCATAAATATTATACAAAGTCACAAAAATTTGCATATTAGTTTTTTATATATATATATATATATATATATATATATGGTTGTGTATTTGGGAAGCAATCTGGCTCTTATATAAGTTTAACTGAAGACTACTGATAAGGCTGCGCAATTAAGATTTTTGTCCAGTTTTTCTTGCATTCATGCATGTGATTTTTTCTGTAGATCCAAGCACTTGAGGCTAATCTCTGACCTGTTATGAAGGATGTTTTTCTTATTTAACTGAATACGTAGATTTTTTTAATATTTATATTTAGGAATAAGAATATTTTTAATTTTAGAAAACAGTCAGCACATTGTTAAATATTATAAAATAATGAAAAGAGAAAGTCTTAATAATAACGAAGAAGAAGCCAACACTCGATAAATAATATCACTCATGAACATGGTCAAATTATATATATATATATATATATACGCGCCCAACAGCTAGAGCGCTCTAATTCATTTCACTGAATGAGCGATATTCTTCATTTGTAAACAAGTTATTACGTGACCTATATTTCTACCATGAGTGGTGTCTTCAGGCAATTTGCAATAACTGATTTTACCATTTTTGTTAAGAACACTCCCGTAATGGGGATTTTTCTGGGTCTTTTCCATATTTTAATTTAAATTTCCACACGTGGTTAACCAATTTTGTGCAACTTTCTTCTAATTTTAAACATTGCGCATTCAAATAATCCCTGTTACATGACCGTTCAAAAAAATCCCCGTTACGTGAGCATTCTTGAAAAAATGGTAAAATCTATTATTGCAAATCACCTGAAGACATCACATGGTAGAAACCTAGATTGCATAATAACTCATTTACAAATGAAGAATATTCAAAAGTTCTACAATTGTACTGAACACTTTTTAATACAACTGTGTACTGGTCTAATTTTATTATGACCAAAAACTAAGCAATTAAATTATCAAAAAAAAAAAAAAATATATATATATATATATATATAAATATATATATATCTGTGTGTGTGTGTGCGTGTGTGTGTGTGTGCTTTTGCATGTGTACAAATGTCAGATATAACTAAAATATATCACTGAAAAACATTATGAATAAGGACAAAGAAAACTTGCCTTAGCCAATGCCTTTTATCCTCAGATAGACATCATCAAGCCAAATGTGAACATATAGTTTTCCAACAAGTATTTATAAACAAAAGTAAAAATATTATTAGTTTTTCAGCATTTTAAGTTTATGAGATGCTCATAAATTTTCATCAGTCTAACTGGAAAATCTAGTTAAATTATTGTTGTATCGCTGAGGTGGCAGTACAATACCAGATGATGTGTACTGAAGTATCTGCAGCACAATATCTGTGCTAATGGATATTAAATACAAATAAGACAAACAATGATAAGATAGAACAACAATCATTAGAAAGAAAGAAGAAATTAAGTTGTTAGAGCCACAGAGAGTACAGTTTGATAATAATTGTCAATGACACTCTGAATCCCTGACTGCTATTAATATTTATTTATTTAGCTATTTCAGTCCACAGACCATTCCATCTTTGATAGCGCTAGATAGTTGTCAGCTGCTCTAAAACAATTATAAAGGCTGCAAAGTGACATAATTTAATGTTTAATAAATGAAAGTGGATTAATGATGCTGAACTTTTTATGCAATTAATATTTAAATTACTTTAGTGTGGGATGAATTTATTTATTATATATATATATATATATATATATATATATATATATATTTTCAATAATAGAAATTTTTTTTTTTTAATCATTTCACCCAGAGCAAGGCATTAGTGCCACTGATGTGCAGGGGGTTACATAAGCGAGTTGAAGTATTAGGCAGGAAGAGAGTGAAGACAAAGACAAACCAGCTTCAGGGGGTGAAAGAGAAGGGCAAGAGAAGAATGTGAACACAGGAGTGAAGACAGTTGTGAAGGTACAGAGAGAGAGAGGAAAAGAACAAGATACACGGGGTTATGTAGAAAGGGCTGGAGTTAAGTGGATAAGAGATGGGAATTGACATTGCATTTAAATTCCTGGAAGTTATAGCCGCCATGAAAGCAAGTATATGGAAGGGAGTTCCACAGGCGGGAACTTTATGAATTTAATCATTTTCATTTAAATTTTAACATTTTTATGCAAGTTGTCTTGGTAAAGGAATAATTCTTTCAGGAATTAAGATATTTGAAAATATCTTGGGTGCAGATATACAGAGGGACTGAAAAGTTGATGAGCTAACATAATTCTAAATTTCAAATTTATCTTGCCGGTCAATATCTTTACATCCCCTTATTTACTCGATGACCTAAATTTATGACCCTATGCCAGACTTGGCTAACATCAGTAAATATATAAGTGTCCTTCAACCTTCAATTGTAGCCAAGGGAATTATTGATTAACATTAGCACACTTGTGGAACAAGTTTACACAACAAATAGCAGAAGGTTCCAGAGTTGTCATTTTCATTCTGACTGCAACCGAATTTCAATTCCTGCTCTTTAGCATTTGTCATGCAACCTGTGACTATAAAAAGATACTTGCCAATAGCCACAATCTACAAAGCACATGAATATTTAAAAGGGACGCAATGAGCCGATTAGTGTCATTGACCATAACGATACACGCCATTGCCTTATTGAAAACCAACTCAGGTCTCAGCTTTCAGAAAAAAATATAAATTGTGCTCCTGAGTGCAAAAAATAAAGCTAAAACAAATGAAAAAACACTCTTCAAAAATTTGTGTTAATGTTTTACACTTGAGCTTAACTTAGATACTTACTTTGATTGTTTTTAAAAAGGGATACATATCTCGATGAAAATGCTTAAGTATTATACTTTATAGATGATCTTAAAAATTTTATGAGTTGTTAAACTTAGATTTTTATGGGATGAAATATTATTTGTAATGTTTTGTCAGATAATAAGACCAACATTTTTTTGTAAACAAAAGCCAAATGAACATCATATTAACATATTTTGATTTAACCCCAAAAATCTTTTAAAATCTTTTATAATTAATATCTGATAATAAAAACACTTTTTTGTAAGTAAACCACATAGACATCATATCAATATCTTTCAACTAGCAGTATAGTTGCTCGGGTGTAATGAAAGCTTTAAAACTAATCCATGGTCCTGGAGCTCAGACTCTTTGGACGTTGGCATGAAAGACTAAAAAGCAATAGTTGTTTCCAGGTAAAGTGAAACTGTAGACTGAAAGAAAAATGAATGGATGTAAGTCAAATTTTGATTTCCTGGTATCGATATCAAATAAGTTGTTTTTGTCGTAAACTGAATTTTGAAGGCTAAATAAGTCCTCTGAGTAAATGGTATCATGGCTGAGACTAAGAACTACAATTATACCTACTTAGAGCCAAACCCGAAGCAAAAACTAAAATAAAATGGCTGAAAAAAATACAGACATACTGGCAGATAAACAGACACACCCACAAACATCTTGCCTTTTATATATATATATATATATTATCAATTTTCTGCACTATTGTAAGAACTGCAACCTTGAAACTTCTGAGTATTGTTTCTTATATCTTTGTCTATGAGTGTATCAAATTTGATTAAAATCTGACCACTCTTTCTATAACCTGATTTTTTCAATTATCGATTTTTGATATTTATTGGGTGTAGCTCAACACAAAACCTAGCTAAGAACACTTGCAGACACTTATAGTACAACTGTGTAAATTTTCAAGAAAATCGGTTCAGCTGTTTCGGAGTCTATAGGTAACGGACACACACACAGAGACACAGACACACACACACAGACACACACACACACAGAGACAAAGTTCCATTTATAAATAAGTTTAGATATATTTTCAATCACAAGCCTTTTAACATCCTATATAAATAATGTCTCATAATAAAAGCAACATTTTTGTAAGTAAAATCTGTTCGATATCATATCAATATCCATCAATTTATTTACTATCTGAAAATTTATACAATCATATAAAAATAATGTCTGATAATACAGTAACACGTGTGTAAGTAAAACCTGATTTCAATCTATTTGGTATCACAAGCCTTTTAAAATCCTATATAATTAATGTCTGATAATAAAAGCATACTTTTTGAAAGTAAAACCAGAGACGTCATATCAATATATTTCAATTACTTTGCACTGTCAAAAACTTTTGGAACCCTAAATAAATAATGTCTGAGAATAAAAGCAAATTTTTTTATATAAATAAAATTACATCGACATCATATCAATATATTTAAATATATTGTTTATCTGAATTCTTTTTAATTCCTATATAAATAATGGCTCATAATAAACACACTTTTTTGTAAGTAAAATCAAATTGACATCATATCAATATTCTTCTGTTTGCTATCACAAGCTTTTTAAAATCTTATATAAATAATTTCTGATAATAAAAGCACCATTTTGAGTACAAAATAAAAATTCCTTTCTTTTCTTTTTACCATTTGCAAATTCATGAGCCAGTGTGAAAATATTAATTAACCAATTAATATTGAGAGCGATTTACAGAAAACAACAAATTGAACTGTGTCATGTTTCTCCCAGCCCCAAAATGAGTTTGCTTTGGAAGCTGAGCATGTGATCTGAGTTGGCTATATATTTCACATTTTTTGGTCTGTCAGTTAGAGAGACAAGGAAGCAGATAACTGAGAGGTCACAATGTAGCAAGAAAATAGTCACCCCCCACTTGCGAACCAAATTCACACCCTCTCACTTTCTCTTTCATGCAGTTTTCTTTATTTCTCCTCCTTCCTTCTCACCTACACAAAAAGAAAGAGAGGAACAAGACATTACTACTATTTTGTTGATACACTCAGTGAAAACATGGACTTGACCTTTTTCTGTACAACTCAAATTTCACATTTTGCTAAAATAGATGAACTCTTAATTCTTTAAACCTCTCACTACACTCTCTCTTAGAACATTTCACAATTAATAATGTTTTACCTTCAATTTAGTGCTATAGATTTGATAAATAAACTTTCATTTATTTATACAAACAAAACAGTTTTATCTTTCCAACCTTCTGATAATCTTAACTTGTGGAGACTTCAGTTGTGTTTGACACAAGGTCAATATGATAAACATAATTGATGCCTCCATAGCACCTATTTTGTAAGTAAAACCTGATCAACATCATATCAATAACTTTCAATCTATTTGTTATAACAAGCTTTTTAAAATTTTGTCTAAATAATCTCTGATAATAAAACACCATTTTTTTAAGCAAAACCATATTGGGATCATATTAATATCTTTCAATCTGTTTGCGATATCAAGTCATCTAATATGCTAAATAAATAATACCTGATAAAAGCACTGTTTTTGCATGTACAACCTGACTGAAATCATATCAATATAGTTCCATCTATTTGCTTTCTCAAGCCTTTTAAAATCTTATATAAATAATGTCTGATAATGAATGTACATTTTTTCTTAGTAAAATCAAACTAGCATCATATTAATACCTTTCAATCAATTTACCATATCAATCCTTTTAAAATACTATTTAAATAATGTTTGATTATTAAAGCACCCTTTTTACAAGTAAAATTTGATTAACAACCTATATTTCAGTCTATTTGCTATCACAAACTTTTTAAGTAAAACCAAATCGATATATCAATATCTTTCAATCTCTATGCTATCATAAGATTTTTGAAATCCTATATAAGTAAAATCTGTTAATTAAAGCACCTTTTTTGTAAGTAAAACCAGTTTGACATCATATCAATATCTTTCAATATGTTTGATATCACAAGCCTTTTAAAATCTTATATAAATAATGTCTGATCAATAAAAGCCTTTTTTTTGTAAATAATACCAGATTGACATCATATCAATATCGATCAATCTATTTGATATCACAAGCCTATATAAATAATCTCTGCTAATAAAATAACCTGTTTTGTTAGTAAAACGGTTGACATAACTATCTTTCAATCTATTTCCTATCTCAAGCTTTTAAAATCCTATATAAATAATGTCTGATGATAAAAGCATCCTTTTTATAAGTAAAACATGATCGACATCATATCAATATGTTTCAATCTATTTGCTATCTTAAGCCTTTTAAAATCCAATATAAATCAAGTCTTACAAAATAAAACACTGTTTCAAATAAACAGAGTATCTATTCAAATATGGGCATCCTCTAAAAATAAGATTGAAAGTGATAAAAATATGTTGAATTAATATATAAAAATCCTTTATTTCTTCAGAAATATATACAGTATATTTAACAGTATATGTTTAGAAAATATATACATATGTATATGGCTTAAGGCTATATCACGTTGAATACACCGGTTCTCGCTCGATCACCGAAGTTAAGCAATGTTGAGCCTGGTCAGTACTTAGATGGGTGACTACTTGGGAATACCAGGTGCTGTAAGTGTTTAGTGACGGATGTGCGTTGTGGTGCAGTGGATATCAGCTCGGAAAGAGAAATTGGTGAGCTGAGTTCAAATTCCAGTTGACTACCCTGCATTCACTTAAGCACTGGTACCCTTGGGAAAGGTATTAATCCATCCCTTACCTCCAGTTATGGGTTAAGTAACAAGGGTAGGACTTGGGGACCCTGCCCTTAAAAACAAATCCCAATGAATCTTGATACTCGAAAAGAAAAAAGTATTATGAGACACAAAACTTATATAAAAAAAAAACAATAAATTGTTGAAAGAAAAAGGTATTACCCGCAATAAATAAATAAAACTTTAGTTGGCAATAAATGACCCACCGAGGTTGATATGCCATAAAACAAAACAACCAACCAACCAACATATATATATATATATATATATATATATATATATATATATATATATAGTTGCACTGATATCTAGGCAGAGCAGAATTGATGAGTTCATCATTAGATCAATGCATAAATGATCATTAGATGAATGCATAAACAGATCCTGGATATATAAAAATATAGATATTAATTAACTGAGATAGATAAGTACAGACTGAGATATATTGATAGGTAAATTAAGATTGATCTGTTAATCAATATGTTAATAATCAATTGAAAGAGATGAATGAAATGATATATATTTACATATATACCACATTTGATTACATATACAAGAAATCTCTAAACTTGCTTGATATAAGAGTCACACATGATAAACTTCAGGCATCTGACATTTCCTATATCTAACAACTCTTTCTCTTTACCTTCCCCTATATAACCCCATGTGTAATAGTGGCAGTGGAATGCCTTGCTTGGGGTGAAATGATAAAGAAAAAAAATTTGAATGCTGCTTGAAAAATAACTGTTTTGATCATATAATGGGCTCCTGAATTCTTTTATGCTTTGTAATATTTTAAATATACATATTATTATTATTATTTTAAATATATCATATATTTTAAATATAAAAGAATCAAAATTTATATATATATATATATATATATATATATATATATATATATATATCAGCATGCGGTGTAGATATAGAAGAATCCAAAGGAGTATCCTGTACATACAGTAGTAGGATAACTTGCTAAGAGAGCTCTCTATATATATGTATATAAATACATATAGAGCAAATATATTTATTTATGCAGACATGTTATTTCATGGTAAATCGGAAGAAAGGCTTATTTCAGGCCAATCATCATCAGCTTCCGTCTTTATTATACAGAAGATTTTATACAAATATATATATATATATTAAGGAAAGTTCTGGAGATTAACAACGAACGTATTTAATAATGTTCAAACAAATAAATTAATATATATATATATATATATATATATATATATATATATATATATAGTCATCTGCAGACAGATTTGTTTTGCTGTATCACAGTTCATCAGTACGGTTAGACATTTGATTGCTTTTACTCAGGATTGAAACCCGACCGAACTGTCATCAGTCGGCATTTCTATCACTGAGCTATGGGTGCTCAGTAGAAGGAAGCAGACTTTTAGCGTGTGATGTATCATATGCCAATAGCTAGAGTGCTCTAATTCATTGCTGAATGTGCGATGCATAGATGCCAGAGTAGTTACTGTTCATATATATATATATATATATATATGGAAAAGAAGTTGAAAATGCAACTAGAATCTTTAAAAATATTTAGAGTAACTTTACCAGTTTCACAGTTCTATGATTTTAAAAAGTTAAATTAAGATAAAGGGTACAGTATTTACATTATTCAGACTATTGTCCGAATCTTTGTTGCATTTGTACAACGTTTCGGCCGTTGTATGCTCTGGCCTTCTTCAGGTGCTAGGAATTTTGAACTGTACTCTTTATTATGATCACTGGGGTATATGAACTCAATTCCTTGTGTAATGCCACAATTGGAAGTCATGAGTTATCTTCCTCTAACCCTGCAAGTTACTTGTTCACCACTGCTGTAGCCTGCTATTGAACTCACAACTCTAAGAGTCAAGTCAAGAACTAACCAACGACTATATCCACTAGGCCATGTGTCTTTAAGGACATATAACAAAGAAATATAGACAAATACTTGTGACTATGTCAAGATCTGTTTCACATCTTACTGAAGTTTGAAGAATCCTTTCTGTTTTATGCAGAAAAAAAACTTACTCAGATTGCTATCTGTTTAAAAAGCAACCTGATTCGTTGATTATGATCATGTGATCATAAATTTGTATCAGAAATTTTTCGTCAATAATTAGTAATGTCATAGTTCAGTGAGGATGACTAATGAGAGCAAAATGTTAAGTCGTTAATGGCAACATGATACTAAGTAGATCATGACAACAAAGTGTCAGAGATTAAACTTCTGTAGGCTTTAGTTTGCAATACCCACCAAAATTTAATGTACAAGGATTAAATTTGTGTGTGTGTGTGTGTGTTTAGAAATAGTTTTAGTATTTCTTTTTTTATCAGAATTTAGGGGGCTAATATGAGAATAATAATGATAAAAGTAATGATGATGATGGAAAAATGAAGAAAGCTTAAGTAGTCAGGTACACAAGAAATTGTGTGTATATATATATCTGAGTGAATACAGAACGAAGAAAGAATTCTTACAACACCCAAAACATTAATTTAAAACAGTGCTTGATATATAATATAAAGAGCTGTGAATATTTATTATAAATTATATTTTAGAACATGTACATAATCATTCTATATATATCCACTACAAAGGTACAGTTGCTTTGATATTGAAACTTCAATGTCTCATCAGGCAGTGTGTAAAGTAATGGAAATCCTCTTTCCTTATATTTTTGTTACAGGTGTTGGTGGGGGTTAGTGATAGGGGAATAAGTCTCTGACTGTTGGAATTTTTGGAGAGGGTGTTTTTTAAGAGGTTGACTAATGAGATTCTTTGATTTCTAGACAGTTGTAAGTTTTTATTATCTAGTGACTAGACTATATCCTTATGGATTTCTTAGAAGAGCCGGTAGTGGTGGACACTGATATTTTTAATTTAGGCAGAGTCTTTATAATTAATGTAAGTTTGTATATTTAATCTTAACTTTGGATTTAGGGAATATATTTTTTTCTATCAAATTTTAAATTTTAAATTATTAATTAGATCATAGTTTAGAAACCGTTTTTTCTATTAACTTTTTAATTTTAAATTTCTATTCTTATATCTAGTCAGTTGTGTATGTGGTGGGGGTTTGTATTTCAGGTAATAGTTGAAGTTTTGTGTGTGTTAAGGACAGTATATATAATTAATCTCATGATGGTTATTAACCTTACTTTATAATTTAGTAAATCGATTACTTCTATAAAATTCTAAATTATATTTAGAGAAAAATTTCTAATTTAATTATGAATATTAAACCTTACTTTAGAATTTATATATATATAAAGGAAAACTCGACACGTCATTTAAATTGGTTATAAATTATAATTTATTTCAGTGAGCTTAATAAGCTCATTTCATCAGACCACACAATATTCCTTCCATTTGGTACAAAAAATTTGCCGGAATAAGCATTTTCTTGAACTGAAGAGAAGGATAAAAAAATATAAAAATAAAAATAAAAATAAGAAGAAGGAAAAGAGAAAAAGGAAAAGAGAGTCAGGACTTAGGCATTGGCATCAGACCAGTCGTGAAGAAGTTAACGTCTGAAGAAACTTCTAATTCCATGGATATGTGTGTTTGTGTGACCCCATAAACTAACCCACCCATTTATACTAACCTATATCCATATATACATATGCATACATTTCCACATATACTTACAAATGTGATTTTGTTTATGCTTATACATACTTACCGACATACACTTTTTCGTGTTTACATTTGGATTCTTGTGTTCGTATACTCACACATATACATATATATATATATATATATATATATATATATAGTTAATCTCGGTGGATTATCCTCACTGTTTACGGACTGGACATCTATACCTATATATATATATATATATATATATATATATATATATATATATATATATATTGATAGATGTGCATTGTGGTACAGTGGATATTGGCTCGGAAGGAGAAAACAGGGAACAGAGTTTAAATTTCGGTTGAATGCCCTGCAGTCACATACGCACTAACACCCTTGGAAAAGGTATTAATTCATTCCTTCCCTCCAGTTATGGGTTAAATAACAGGACAGATTTAGTTTTGTAGCTTTGGCTGGCAACCAGTCTACTGCAGGCGGTTGTGGCAACCTGTAGCGGGCTAATTAAAATGCCTGAGGTCTGTTGTCTGCTTCATCTGTGGCATTTATATGCACTGAATGAGTGTATTAATAGTTCCGAAAAGTGTGGATGTTTCTGCACAAGCTTTCACCACTTTAATCAAATCACTTTTGCGGGTCTTCTGGCAGTTTACCTTGGTTTCATAACTGAAGCAATTAAGCTGTCAGAACCTTATACGTTGAATCTGATGGGAGAGTCTATTAGATATATATATTAACCATTCGCCTGCCACTGGTGCACTAGGAGTTACAGACAGAGAAGAGACAAAAACAGGGTACAGAGGATACAAAAAAAAAGGATGGTATTTTGTGGGGTGGATGGAATTTAAGGAGTTAAGAGATGGCAAATGAAATTGCATTTAACTTTTTGGAGATTGTCACTATCAGGAAAGCAAGTATACAGAAGTTCCAGAAATGGGATGTGAGAGAAAAGAAACTGAGGTAGTAGTAGTGACAATTACATTTTACTATTTTGAAAAAAAAAAGAGTTTGGCCTTGAGGTCAATTTAGTAGCATGAGTAAATTCATGTCACTGGGGCACTAGGGAACAAAGCTTGTCAGGGCAGAAGCCATGAAAATATTTGTAGAAAAGACAGAGGGAATCCACATCCCATTATTGGGACAGTGACTAAAGGCCAAGTCAGGGCCAATTACATTGCAGATCCAACTTTGGATTTAGTCAAGAACCTCATGATAAATAGCAGGAGCCCTTGACCACATATGGCAACAGTATTCAATGCATGGATACATGGTAGATTTATAAATGTGCAAGATGGAATCTGACAAGAAAAATGTTTTGACCCAACAGAGGGACATATATATATATATATATATATATATACATATATATATATATATATATATCAGATTAAATAAATGTAATAGTTGTGTCTGCTTATTTTTAATAATATTTAATATTGAATAACACTACAGACATACAGTCTATTGAACAGATTTATTAAAAATAATAGACAACAATAAGCCTATAAATTATTATTTAATCTGACAGAACAAAATAAGATTTGCTGCCTAAATACACACACACACACACACATATATATATATATATATATATATATATATATATATATATATATATAATGAATAATACTGTTTCCATTTATATTTTGTTTCATCAGTTATAATAGTAAATACAATTATTGAAATTCTGAGGCGTTATTTCAAACTGAAATAACAAGTGACTGAAGCTGTTTTAACAATCCAGAAAGTTAAAGGAAATGACACAGTAACAAACCTTTGAACTTCAAAACAGTTTTAAGCTTTTTAAAAGTGATGATGTATCCCTTGAAATAAAGTCTATTTATTGTGATCAATCTACTGCCTTTTGTGATGAATATTGTGTGTTTGTGCCCACAAAATTTGTCCTTAACTGCCACATATGAATTGCAGTTGGGCTGATGCATTTGGCAAAACAGTGAAAAAGAAATCAAAAATGATTTATGACTCAATCTAATATTTTTGCCAAACCATGAAGAAAGATATTTTTTGTAGACATTTTTTCCATAGATAGGATTTGGAAGTGCAAGATCTTATATACACAAACTGGAAAATAAAATCTTAAGCAGATAGAACCTGTCACCTGGTTTCAATAAAATAATTCTGAATGAATTCTAGCTGGTCCTGAATACATTGCGTGCACACACACACACACACACACACACACACACACACACACACACACACACATATAGGTGAAGAGGTAACTATGTATATATGTGTGTGTATATGCATATATGCACATCAATATATAAATATAAATCAAGTGTAAATGAAACAGTATTCAATACCGTATAAGAGAGCAAAAATACATATGAAGAAATATACATACTATCTTACATATCATGTCATGTGTAAAACGTAGGTTTATATATATATATATATATATATATATATATATATATATGAAGCAGAGATCCACAGATATGTGAAATATAGGTATCTAATGGATAAATACAAAAACAAAAAGTTGGATTCTTATATTATTTTTCCTGAGACAGATACTAATAGATTTACAGTCACAGGTGAGGCAGCAGTATTAATTATATATAAGCAATTATAAAGAATCAGTGAATCAGTGATATAAAAAAATGAATATGAAAAAGATAGATCAATAGATAGATAAAAAAAGATAGATACAAATAGAAACAGATTAATAGTCAGTCAAACAAAAACAGATTAAGGTAGATTGAAAAAAATCAAATAGATAGATAGATAGATTCACAGACTGAGATGAAGAGAAATTGAGAATTTAAATGGCTAGATTGATAGCAAATAAGATAAATATATATAAAAATATATGCATATATATACATATATATATAGAGAGAGATAGATACATAGATAAATACATAGATACATAAAAATTGACTGAGATATAGATATATAGATAAATAGAGAAAACATTATATATATATATATATATATATATATATATCAAGGTTTTTCTCAGCCTTTTTTTATATATCTATCTTTTTTCTATCTATCTTTTTATCTATCTATCTATCTATCTATCTATCTATCTATCTATCTATCTATCTATACATATATGTATATATAATTGTTTATGTATTTATTTCCTTTCAATCTAGCCATTTCAATTCTCAATTTCTCTCTTTCTCAGTTTGTTTCTATATCTATCTATCTATCTATCTATCTATCTATCTATCTATGTCAATTCATATCTATTTCATTCACGCAATTATCTATCTTGTCATGTGTAAAACGTAGGTTAATATGTATATCTATTTATATATATATATATAAAGAGAGAGAGAGAGAGAGAGAGAGAAAGATAGAGTGTTATTTATATAGCTGAAGAAATAAATAAATTGATGAATTTCTTGAAGGACATCACTCACTTTAGTTATTATATTTTATATATATATATATATATATATATATAGTTATTCGCAGACAGTCATATTTCGCTGTATAACAGCTCATCAGTATGGCTAGGCATCTGATTGCTTCCAGCCAGTACAGCTAGACATCCAATTATTTCAGGACAGAAACCTGACTGACTTGACATCAGATGGAGATTCTATCTCTAAGCTATTATCGCATGGTAGAAGACAGCAGATTTTAGCATGTTATATAGATATATAACATTCTAATATATATATATGTATATGCTTTATATATATATATAAACAGATTTATATGTATATATATATATATCAACAGATATATATATATATATATATATAACATGCTAAAATCTGCTGTCTTCTACCATATATGTATATGTATATAACATGTTAAAATCTGCTGTCTTCTACCATATATATATATATATATATATATGATGATAGAAATATATGTCTATATTTGATGGGTATATATATATATAGTGTGTGTGTTTCTGTTTTGTTTTTGTCAGTGTGTGTATGGAGATAATGAGACACAGTAGAAAAGCTTTTAAAGAATGTGCCTTTGCAGATTCCTGTTGATCTTGGCTTTGTCAGGTTGCTATTCCAACATGGCAAAATGTGTTGCCTTTGAAGCTTTTCCACTTTGTCTAATCTGTTCCATTTTTGTTTCAGATAATATTATAGATCCAACACACACACACACACACACACACACACACATATTTTATAACTTTAATCCAAAAGGAAAAGCAGGTAGGTAAATCCCAAAATCCCAATCCTAATGAATATTAATTGCATTAATATTAAAATTGATCAAGGTGAAGGGCTCAATGCAATTTATATTCAAATTACAGGGCCAATTATAAAATAAAACAAATTCCAATGTTTAAATTGTCAACGAATTTGAACATCGGAATTTGTTTTATTTTATATATATATATAGTGGGTCCACATGTTTTAGTTTCTATCCTGTTGTATTTTATTATATATATATACATATATATATATATATATATATATATATATATATATACAAATGAATAAAAATGAAGAATCAAATTGTAACATTCAAAACATTAATTTAAAGCAGGGTTTAATATAAAAATAGACCAAATAAATTATTACATTAGAACATGTGTAAGATTACAAACTACAATAAAATAGTATTTTCTCACTTATTTTTCTCTTCACTTTCTATTGCTTCTGTATCTTTTCTTTTCTCTTTCTTTTTCTTTTTTCTTGATTTTTCATCTTATTTTCTTATCTTTTCTTTTCTCTTTCTTTTCTTTTTCTTGATTTTTCATCTTATTTTCTTATCTTTTCTTTTCTCTTTCTTTTCTTTTTCTTGATTTTTCATCTTATTTTCTTATCTTTTCTTTTCTCTTTCTTTTCTTTTTTCTTGATTTTTCATCTTATTTTCTTATCTTTTCTTTTCTCTTTCTTTTCTTTTTCTTGATTTTTCATCTTATTTTCTTATCTTTTCTTTTCTCTTTCTTTTCTTTTTCTTGATTTTTCATCTTATTTTCTTATCTTTTCTTTTCTCTTTCTTTTCTTTTTCTTGATTTTTCATCTTATTTTCTTATCTTTTCTTTTCTCTTTCTTTTCTTTTTCTTGATTTTTCATCTTATTTTCTTATCTTTTCTCTTTCTTTTCTTTTTCTTGATTTTTCATCTTATTTTCTTATCTTTTCTTTTCTCTTTCTTTTCTTTTTCTTGATTTTTCATCTTATTTTCTTATCTTTTCTTTTCGTACAGAAAAACATTTACAAAAATAAAGTGTTGCTTTCATAAAATCAAAAAAGATTTTAAAATAAAAACGTTTATTACCATCAGTACTAACTACCTGATGAGTTCTAACATAAATTAATAATATATATATATATATCTTAGAAGTAGCACAAACTAATGGTTTGACAGTCCACTGTTTGTAGTGATTTACTTTATCAAGCGAGCTCACTCAATACTTAGTAAAGCATTGTATATGGTAATGTTTTTATTATACTATCTTATTAGCATCTCATCAGGCAATGACAAAATGCTAATAAGATGACAGTGAAACACTGTGGCTCTTGTATTGCAGTAAACTATGTTTTGATTATAAGCTTATAATAAAAACACACACATATATATATATATATATATATATATATATATATATATATATATATATATTGATTGTTTATTACTTAATTTTTGGTCATAATAATATTAGACCAGTGCACATTTGTATTAAAAGAGTTCAATACAATTATATTTTAGAACTTTTGAATATTCTTCCTTTGTAAACGAGTTATATCGTATAGTAGAGTCAGTTGGGCACCATCTGTGAGAAAAACAGCACCATGACACAATTCCCTTCACCAAAAATTTGGAAATGGTTTATACTGCTTGGCATTCGTGGTAGAAGTTAGCTCCAATACAAACATTTAAAGTATGTTTGGGTGTAAATCCAAGGACATTGCAGAGGATTTCTATAGATTTGAATGAGTCTAATGGTGATTATGAAGGTGTTTGGAGTGATCACTAGTGATAGTGATGTTATGCCTCCTTTCACAGCTTCTCTCAAACTCAACATGGAGGCCTGCATCAAGTGTCTTGAAGAAGTGGTGGTTCCCAGAGTCAAGATGGTAGTTGCTTGAAGACCCTATTTCTGGCAACAGGACTCTGCACCATGCCATACAAGCAGAAGAACCCAGTCATGGCTGTCAACCAATTTCTGGGACTACACCAGCACTTACATCTGGTCACTTAACTTCACTGAGTGCAACTCTCTTGATTATTATGTCTGAGGTACAGTTGAGTGAGAGACCTGCAAAACTCCTTGTAATACGAAAGATGAACTGAAAGCAAGAACTATGGCAGCATTCACCAACATATGCAAGGAGACCATCCAGAAGAGTTGCAAAAGATTCCAAAGTCATCTGGAGGCTGTGGTTAAATCCAGTGGCTATTTTATTGAATAAATTTACTCAGTAATTTTGTACAATCTTAGTAATATCTAATCTAAACTTATTTATAAATGGAACTTTGTCTGTGTGTGTGTGTGTGTCTGAATGTGTGTGTACATTACCTATAGACTCCGAAATGGCTGAACCAATTTTCTTGAAAATTTACACAGTTGTACTATAAGCGTCTGCGAGTGTTCTTAGCTAGGTTTTGTGTTGAGGTAACCCCAATAAATATAAAAAATCGATAATTGAAAAAATCAGGTTATAGAAGGAGTGGTCCAATTTTAATCAAATTTTATACACTCATAGACAAAGATATAAGAAACAATACTCAGAAGTTTCAAGGTTGCAGTTCTTACAATAGTGCAGAAAATTGATAATATATATATATATAAAAGGCAAGATGTTTGTGGGTGTGTCTATTTATCTGCCAGTATGCCTGTATTTTTTTCAGCCATTTTATTTTAGTTTTTGCTTCGGGTTTGGCTCTAAGTAGGTATAATTGTAGTTCTTAGTCTCAGCCATGATACCATTTACTCAGAGGACTTATTTAGCCTTCAAAATTCAGTTTATGACAAAAACAACTTATTTGATATCAATACCAGGAAATCAAAATTTGACTTACATCCATTCATTTTTCTTTCAGTCTACGGTTTCACTTTACCTGGAAACAACTATTGCTTTTTAGTTTTTCATGCCAATGTCCAAAGAGTCTGAGCTCCAGGACCATGGATTAGTTTTAAAGCTTTCATTACACCTGAGCAATGCTGGGCTATACTGCTAGTATCTGTTAAATGAAATGTCAGTGTCATTTTAATTCTTTGTGCAATTTAGACGACAATTTATCCATCGCTCTCTCTCTCTCTCTCTCTCG